>JAYMTF010000096.1:0-54475 GCA_036897485.1 Pelargonium nanum
TTTAGCTAGCTTATTCCGTACCTTGCCCTCACACTTCCTGTTATATTGATGAAAAACATTCTAAATAAGTCGACAATTTTTGTGCTTGTTTTTATTATTAAAAGAAAATTCTTTTATATTCTTAGTTTTTAGGCCCGTTCCCTTTGATGGATATGCGGGTACTTTCTAAAGGGCAGTTTAAGTAACAGGTACTAACTTTTCGAAGTTTTGGGCGAAGGTCCCGCTTAATAATAGTAGAGCCTAGAATATTATAAATTTATTCCTGTTTTTGTGAGATTTATACGCTTTTGGGTACAAAGAAATGGAATTGGTTCTTAGTTTGGGATTGTTTTCAGAGGGATTGCTTAGGTTTGATCCTAGACGAGGTCAAGTACTTTCTTGATTAGGTATAGAAAGAATAGGACCCTACTTGTGGGTATTTTGGAAGAGTTTATTACTAAACGAAAGCTTGTGTTAGGGGCTTTCTTCATAGGGGCAGTGTCTGAAGCTTTCTAAGGATTTCCTCAAGTACAGTCTCGGATTTACAGGTATAGAAACGCCTCCTCGATCTGCTTTTCTGCAGTCAATATAGGTGAAGTAGTAGAAACAAACATTAATTCTTGGGGTCTGCGTTAGTTTATACTCTTAGACAAGTAATTTTTGTAATATGGCTGCTTTTATATTACTTTTCGTCAATGCTAGTAGACAAATACGTAACTGAGAGATCCTCCTTCTTGCAAGGGAGACACTTCTAAGAGAAAGATTACTCTGGGATTCCTAAACCTGCAATACAATAAATTACAAAAGACTCCGTCCACAAAAACTTATGGAAGAATTAAGTACAAAATAACTTACCAATATGAAAGAAAAGGGTATCATAGCACAAATCCTCAAAGGTCCTACCGGATTTTTTTTATACTTTTATACTTTCAAAAAAAACTTATATCCTCTAGGCAGACACTTCTACACTTGGTAATTTGTGAACCTTTTTATTAAACCTACTTCTTTATTACAGAACTTTTGAGTAAATGCGCTTTTCTTGTAAGATAAATTACTTTTGTTCTAGTCTGCCTTAGCTACCCCTGTTAGCTTGGGTTTCTCGTAGAACTGTTCCAGGAAACTTGTTTTTTACTCTTTTACTATAAACGTTAGTTAGCCCCTCCTTATTTGCTATAGATTGACTTACTTCATCTTTCCCGCTGAAAGGGTTTCTTTACTCCTTGATTTATAATATATTTAATTTTAGTTTATAAGTATAGGCTTAAATAGGTAGGGTAAGTAATTGCTCTTTAAAAAAGACTGTTTTATTGCTAAGGTCTTAAGTTGCTCGCTCTGTACTTCTATAATAGTAAAAGACTGCATCTTTTGTTTATAGACCTTTTATTTTAGTATATTATTCTCCGTACTCCTTAACAAGAAGGCTGTTGGAAATCAAGGAGCAATTAAGGTTGCCTTAATTAAATAACTTGAAAAGTAGAAGAAATAGGGAAACTATAGGAACATGTATCTTATTCTTTGTAAGAAGGTAATAAGTAATAATATAGAGAATACACTTAGTCAAGATACTCATCTAAGTAATAAGAATTATAACGGGTATGCGCTAAACTTAGCATTTTAAATAGAGAACAAAATAAGGGATATTGATACTTTCGAAGTCCTTAATAAACAGAAAAAGAGAGGACTAACCAACTTTCCTTGAAATTCTAATTTATAGTTATAGTAAAATCTAGGGTATATATTGCTATAGGGGCTTCTCCTGGAATTGGATATCCTGTACAACTAAGAGAAAGAACTAAAAAAATTCCACAAAGTTCTTTCTTTTGTGGCGAGGCTTTTTTGAGTAGTTTAGATACGTAAAAGGCATTCAATTTATAAAAAAACTAGGAGTTTTCATGGGCTATAGAGCAAGAATTCCTTTCATCTCTTAGAAACCTACTCTAGGAAAGAACAAAGCAGACCCTATTATAGTATACAAAAAGGTAAAATGAGTTTATAGGGGATCCCCATTTTTTCTATAGAATTCTAATTAAAGTACATAAAATTATTAAAATGAGTATTCGGTTTCCTTGTATTTACCAGACATAATTAATTTACTAATAAGAAAAAGGTAACCAAAAGCGCTAGATAAAACGGTTTTTGCCTCGCTTGGAAAACTGGATTAGACCCCGGAAATCTTCAGTGAAATTCCCTAAGTGCACCTTTTGGTATGTAGTTTTGTACGAATCAAAGAGAAAACTTGAGATTCCGCGCTATTCTGAGGCGGCGGACTTGCCGCTAAGAGCTTCTAGTTTTTAATCCTTGGGAAAATCCACCAAATAGATAGGCAGATATCTAGACTCCTTTCCCTATGCTAAGGCAACGCAAAAATCTCAGTTTGAATTTGAAGCCTCTTCTTTACGGGTACTCTGAGTCCTCTAACTACCCAACCAGCCAGATTCTTCATTTCTTGGTTAGGTCTTGCCGGTATCAACAATGAGAAAAAAGAAAGAGCAACTTACTATGGTCCTTTTCTATACTACGCGTAGGATGAAGACTAACTAAGTTCTAAACACCAGGCGTTATACATCGAGACGGAGACCCCCTTTTGTCCCAAATTGAAAGGATGGGTAATATGTTCTCATAACAAGACTTTTACAATATGACTTCACTGGTGAGCAATACCAGGTTTTTGACAGCGAACAAGACAGTAGCAAACGTATACCTGTTCGCTCTATACCAAGCACGAAATAGTAAGGATAACTGTGGGTTCGTGATACCCTACCTAATGCGGAGAAATCCGCCCTCGTCATTAAAAAAGGCAGCTAATTCATCTCGATCACAAGGAAAGGTTCATGATGGGATACAGGAGCAGAAGTACCCTCTATTGCGGCACGCTCCTCGCATATTTAAGAATTTCCAGTCCAGGACTTCCTTTTACACGCTCATTATCTTGAAAGTAGGTGGTTGGCTAGACCACTACTCTATAAACGAGACTTTATGCTTGGTATTTACGAGTCCCAGTCCTGTCAATCCACACCCGTGGAGAATAGATAATTCAACACCTACAGCACAAGGAACTTTGACCTATTACTAGTCCTCTGTAGTCTCATACGTGACCGAACGGCCGCTCCTTTATTACTCGACCAACCCGCTATAATAATTCCATAAACACCTAATGAAGAAATAGCAAACAAATAAAGTAAGCCTATGTTTAAATCTGATAATACCATACCATAATCCAAGGGTACAACAGCCCAAGCAACCAGACTCAACATAAATGTCGCCACTGGAGCCATCCGAAAAAGGAAGAAAGATGCACTACTTGGCGAAATAGGTTCCTTTAGAATCAATTTCAAACCATCCGCTATTGGTTGTAATAATCCGAATGAGCCTACTACGTCTGGGCCCTTTCGGCGTTGAACAAAAGCCATCACTTTACGTTCTGCTAACACTAGGAAGGCTACTCCTAGTAGCAATGGCAGAATGATTCCAAGTATTTGAGCAGGAATAGCTACGTACGTTTTGGACTTTTGAGTGAGTCATGCTCTTTGTCTTGCCAACCAATACTACATGATATTGAAGATTGAGATCCCTACATTTCGAAAAAAGCTTTAGAGATCAGAGTTACAAGATGAGGTCCAAGATCGAAGAAACCTTTACTCTCTTTACTCTTTGGTTATTAAGAAAAAACTACTTACCGGAACATACGAATGAAAGACAGGAACTAGGAAGATAGAATGCAAAAAGAGAAGCTTCTTGGTCATCCAAAACCGATGTTCTCTCTACATCTAGATGAGTTATTAAGTTACCACGGTCTTTACCGTATAATGAAAGCGGATCCTGATACGCAGCCGACAAGGGTAAGAACTCCCAGCTACCTAACTGCTTCTCCTCGTCCCAATACAATTGACGAGTAAGACCTACACCTGCTACAAGAGAATCTAAAAACTTGCTTTGCTTTCCGAAGAACGTGGCACTGAACGGAGTCTTTCCCATGAAACAGACATTTTTCAGTTGTCGTAATTGCCGACTCGTGAAGCCGCTGTACTGCAATGCTAGGAAATTAGACGGAACCCTAAGAACTCTCCGATTCTCTCGTAAGAATTTTGCTCTTTGTATAAGACTCCTTTGCACTGGCATTAAGGCTCGGACTCTTTTTCTTTAACTTCTGTGCTATAAACTTCGTCTTACTTTTGACGCAAGATACTAAATACAATTTTTAACTAGATTACTTATGACAACACCAGTCAAACCTACGGCATGTCTTCTAACCTTAGCGAAGTTCACCCATTCAAAGTGATGCGCTCTGCCCCCTAGTCAGCTCCAGAAGGATCTCTTCAATTAGAGAGTCTTCCCCTCAGATAAGAGAATAAGACTATCTTGGTTAGATATACATCTTGTAAGAGATTCATTTCTATTTAAGTGATTTTGATGACGAGTAGACAAAATGAATACTGTCTTCTTTTATGGGTCAAGTTTTAATAATGCTGATGGTTCAAATTTCTATAGTTAATTTACGGCTTTCTTTTTCCAGGGTCTTTCAAATTTATTTTAAAGCAGATAGTTATAATGTATGTAAGAAACTTCCCTAAGCAAAGTTCTAAAGCAGCTGCTTAATCCATTTCACCCCGATGTATTGTTCCTCTTTACAAAAAGTTAAAGCGATAACCTTTCCGAAGCTGCACTTTAGAAATTTAGATAATAAGTCTCACCTAAGGGGGCACTCTAGAGAGGAAAGCTTCGTGCGGGCAAACCCCAAAGGATATAAGATATTATAAAGTAATATATATATAAGATTGACATACCATAACTGCGCTACCTTTATATATTGCAGGTTGATTTACCTATAAAATCCTAAGGAACCTCATGAGGTCCAGGTTAAGTAAAGCTCTCTTATCTCGTATATTGATACCATAAAAAGCATACCCGTAGTAAGAGTCCTCCTTGTTTTGTAGTCCAGTAAAAGGCCGAAAATACAAGATAAAAATTGAACTAAATTACTTGGGTTTATTTACGAGAGACTCTTCTCATTGCACGAAACAGGTAGAAAACCTTTTGAGAAGAAGGACACTTATCTTAGTCTTTCAAAAACTTTAAACATAGAGTAATATTACATCCTATATTATAGCCCTGGCTTGTGAAAAACCTTCAACAATAAATATCTTTCTATTCTTGTATTTCACTACAAAAGAACTTGTAAGATATTAAGATACGAGCACGTACCTATTATAGACGCATAGTAAATACTTTTCAGGATTACTCCTAAATTTACACTAAAACAAATGGGATGCTCCTATATCTGAATTACACAAACACAATTTGTATAAAGGCACATGCTTTTCCCACATACGGAACTCCTAGAGTCGGAATACTAATAAGTACAATACCCTTAAGGGCCTATCTTAAAAATAGAAAAATAAAAACTTGGATTCGAACTGTCGTAATTTGTTCTAAAGGACTTATTACTCATGACAGGATAGTTAAGTCCCTAATATATATTCTAGAAAGTTTTACACACTCATGTTTCGAATTTAACCTACCCCTAATCAGGAGGGTTCCTCTTTATGCTCAACTAGAATAAATTCACATATCAAACTCTTTCATACACATACTCTGAATTAGGCCAAAGCTACCCTAAGGAATACACTATAAACTCAGATCCTCCTAATAAGAAAGAAATTAGTAGAGACAAGAATAAGGAAGCAAAACAGGATACTCCTCGGAATAGAGGCACCCCCCTATATATGACTGACTTCTCCGTCCTATTGAGCCCAGAGATGAAAAACTTAGGACTTAATTATCCAGTTTTCTACCAGCGAACCTTTAGCATCTAACTGGTTTGTAACTTTCAAGAAATACCAGAATTTCGTGCGGATTCCTTTTATTGGTCAGTGCTTACGCAATAAGGTACCTTCTAAGGGGCTCCCCTGAATATAGAGCATAGAATAAAAATTCCTGTAGAGTAGACTTAATACAAAGGAGCATTTACTCTTAAGTCTTTTATGGACTACAAATCCTGTTTTCAGCTATTCTCGAAGCTTTTTCACATATCAATTATTTAATTTATAGCGCAAAAGGAATTCCTAAAAGGAGGACTCTCTTAATCTTTGCAATTATATCACAGCCTCTTAGTCTGAGCATTAAAGGAAAAATAGACATATACCTGCCAAGTGGCTAAGTTGACAAGCATAATTAATGCGAATAGGAAAGCGTGAATAACCTAGGGTAGCTAGGCGGATTAGAACTTGTGCCTTTTGTATTAAATTAACTTTGCTCTATCCTTTTGTCATTCATCCAGGTAAGAGCATATACTACGTTATTTACTATATTCTATACTGGCTAGGTATATTTTGCAATTTCTTTCTTTATAAGTGATTATGCTTAAGTAAACGTGGCAGTACTTCGGTAGTTTTCGGTGTATTGTACTGAGAGGTAAATCTAGCAATACTTTTAAACTTGTTTTAGAACTTCCTACTGCATCGTAGTTTTAGTTATCTAAGGTAAAAAATTCGCTTGAATTTGATTTAAATCTAATATTCTTTTACTTAGTATGTTATTATCCTGATTGGAAGGGGGTTAACCTTAAATTCCGGTAAGTGATGCTTTAGGTGTTAGGATAGAGATATACTCAATATAGGGCTTGTTGACTATAAGGGGGTCTCTTAAGCCCGGGACTTATTCACTATCTGTTTACTTGATACTATACTACTATACTAATATAAAGGAATATGCTAAACGTAATGAGGGCGAGAATACTCATTATCTGAAGTTGTGATATACGGATACATTTTGACAAAACCGGTTTCTATTTCTACCTATACCGGATACTATGACTGCTTTTAGTTACTTTTTTATTAAGGAACGGGGTTTCTATTTTCCCTTTTATAGGTATCTATCTCCTGGCAGTTTACGTGAATCTATCTAAAGAAAAGGCTTTTGTTGTATGCACATTTATACTCTTGACTTGGCAACTTTTGCTGGATTAAGTAAATAGGCGCTGCAGCCTTTAACTTTAATACTTTTTTTGTAACATATCGTATATTTTATTTCGACTCCCGGCTTACGAAAATTTTATACGAATTCGCTTTTTGATAAACTTATATTGATACCATTTTTTCCTTTTTTATTTAATAATTGCTTTTGAGCCCTACATGGTGGGCTCTTTCCATACAAAACTTTCTAACAAAAAGAATTCTAGAAGGGTGTAAAGAAAAATACATACCGGGGTTATTACGATATGGATGGGATTTAATACTTGAATAATAATGAAGCGATATCACAATATATGCCATGACAGAGGTTCAAAAGTTGAGGGGCTAACTTTAGTGACATTTTACCTGAAAAAAAAAATAGGAATTGCATCAACTGCGTTTCAACCGAGGAGTCACTTACTTGAAACTATAGCAATATTCTAAATTAATTATTTGTCTAAGCTCTTTTTGCCCTTTGTTTCTTCCTTTAATAAGATATACAGGTATTGCTTACTGGAGGACTCGAACCAACGGCACTTGGTAAATTGGCATAAGAGTCTGCCCGAGTACTGAAATTCGAAATCTAGGGATTCTTAGCTTCTTATTGCTTTTTTTTACAAAAGTTAATGCCGGGAATTTATTTGCTCTTCTATTTAAGCTTTTTTACTAGAATTCCTAAAAACCTTAAACAACAAATTATAAACAATTTTCGGAGCAGACAGCAGGGGTCCCTTATTTCTTTCTCAACATTCTGTTCTTAAAATTTAAGATCCAAGTTATACCGCAAAGAATGCTTCCTCTGTTTTAAGTTCCTGTTGTAGGACTCTCTATTAAATGTTTTTGTTCCTTTGCACCTAAATATTTATAACACGTCATTCGAGATTACAATCTTATGCTTTTCATTCCAATTTAAACTTTTAAAAATGTAAAGAGATCCCTAAAAATAGATTTATTTACTTTATACACCTCGAAAACCCTTTTTTTAGCTAGATCAGTACAACTAAAAACGGAGAAAAATTCATAAGCAAAGGGTATCCTAAGTCGCTGTATAGCGCACGTAAATGGCCGTAGTATTAGCTTTAATTAAAAGAACATATCCAGTTTACCTTGATCTTCAAAACTAGAATATTAAAAGGGGCAGACTCATAAAAGTGCACCCTTGATCAGTTAACTTGCAAGTAGACTCGATAGCATAAAGCACAGCTAGGGCGAAATCCCGTGAATCAAATATTTCTAATATAATAGGGATTCCCTTCAGTATAAGCTAAGATTTCATTTCTAATTTACCCTTCTTCTCAGGATTTAGGGATTTTCTATCTGGACTAGATTTTCTTACTTTGGTGTAAAAAGAAGCTCACTTTACTCTACTTAGGAATTTCATAGATATTTCTTAGTATAGAAAAATTCCTGATATGCTTAGCCAGTCAAAGAGAATGGAGTTGCTTTAAGGAGTATGAGGTTACATGATTTTCATTAAATAGGATCCCCCTTTATGAAAGATTAATAGGATTTCTTTTACCAGCTATATAGTTTATTAGTCTTAATTCTCAAGGGATGAAAGAGTGCTCTTAGCTTTGTATTTGGTATCTGGTTGTGTATTTTTTTGCTATATTAGGTTTACCGTATATTAGAAAATTAATATAGTATACTTGTCCTAAAAGCAGGATTTTATAGGTTCATTTAAGGACTTAGCTCCTAAAAGGGATGCATATATTACTGGCTAATACTTGTAACGAATAGACTGTAGAGTTAGTAAAAGACCCTGTTACAAGAAACCCTAAGTACAATTACGCTTTCATAGTATATTCCGTAAGAAAGTTTAAAAATAACTAATAGCTAATCTATACAATTATTGAAGAATTATTAAAAGTAGAGAACTAACAAACTTTTAAGGCATTGATACTTGGTTATTTAGGAACTCAAATCCCGCTTTTATCGAATACTAGCAAAAACCTCAGTAAATCTATAAAATGTAGAATCTACACAAGCCCTTATTAAATCGCGTTTTAGCTAGGGGCCTTACGACAAGTTTTACTTTGAGCTCTCTAGTTGATATGGGGTCTTTCTTTTACTCGGTAAAGGATCTCATTGAGTAGGATAAGCTATAACTTAATTGAGAACTAAGCTCTATAATATTATTCCTAAAGATTGACAAAACACTACAAAGAATGGTAGCTAAAGTCCAAAAGAACTTTTAAACTAAAGGTGTCTAGTTAGTAGAAAAAATGAAAAAGGGGTACCCTAAGTTACACAGCATACAGCGTAAAATACCTGAAGTCAGGAATAATATTTACTTTTTTCAAGACAAGTAGAGAAAACGAAATTCCTATAAATGGAAAATAGTATGTCCAGTTATTTACTGGAACCTAGATTCGGATATTAACACCTTTTAGGAGATCCCATAAGAACCGTTGAGTTTTAATTTGGTAGTTAGTATAATAGAAGGGAATCCCGTATAGTAAAACAAGATAATAAGTACATTAAATTAAGAGCAGTGCTCCCTTTTTCAAAGTTTCAGTGTAAAAAATACTGGGGCTAATAAACAAAACAGCAGGAGGATAGTCTTTTTAAAGATTCAGTAATTGATAAACTTACGGGCAGGGACTTTTACTTGATTAAGTTGTTTATCGGATATCACTACAAGGGTGTTCTATCTCAATACAAAGAAATGGAAGTTAATTCAGAAAAAGATTTGGCTTTTATTTTAGTAGAGGTTTTAAATATCTTTTACTTAATTAATTACTTATAAGAGATTAAAAGCGGACTCTAGTTTGTCTATATTTTACGGCTTTCCTATACCAGTAAAGTAGCTCCATGTCCTTGAGTTTATATAGTAAGGTTTTTTCGCAAACCAATTTAGAAGAGTTCATTAACTACCCATTTTTGTAAGGTTTAATTCATAAATAAAGGTTCTTGTAAATAGAGTAGAGAAGGTACCGGTTTTTTGGAAACGAGAATCGCTTAGATAGGCTTTTTTACAACATGCCTGTATCTTGCCACAATGAATTTGGTTAAACCGGGTTTCTAGCATATTTAAATAAAATTGAACATAAACCTAAGGTCATTTATTTTATAAGAATAGAATTCCTTTAATAATGGGCACTATACAATAGTGAGATGTTAAGTTATTCTCTCCTGTGGAATATAGAATATTTTAATAAGGTAGGTTGCGGGTTGCAGTATACAAAGTAAACGAAAGTCATATCTATATCATTGGTACGCTTGCTAATGCCTTGAATGTTAAAGTTCCTTACTGCAAGGTCACAAACCCTAATAATTATAAGGTAAAAAGCTCCTTATTAGAGAGGTATATCGAAGTCTATCTTTTTAGATTAAGTGTCCTCCCCAGCATTCTTTAAAAAATAGGAACTCACAAGGGTTTTCTAGATGGAATAATCCAGGGTACTAGAAGCCCTTTTGATAAAACTAAGTTTATCCTATCGCGTAATTATACTTCATCATGTAAATAGTTTCCCGGATATACAGCACTCTCAGATTCATAGATATGGCAAAAAAGAAGAGAATCTCAAGGTGTTAGATAACCCAGTTTGCTTGAAAAAGACAGTCTCAATAAAGTACACTGCCCCTAGTGCTTATAAGTACCACCAAGAAAACATATGCTAATTAAATATTTAGGAAAAGTCTCAGTTTATTTCAGAACGATGTTAATTGTTAATTTAAGGAAACCCTTTGCTATTTTAGAGTAATGCGGAGTTGTGTAATTGTTGAACACAAAATTTTCTTTATGGGAATACCCCTAATCGGGTTAATCTTCATTTTTTAGGAAGCGCCCGTTGAAATAAATTACTTTGAAAGGATTATTTCAAAAGAGCCCTCTTTTGGAAGAGAACAAAGGTGAGTAAAGCTTAAAAATATTGGGGTAAATTCTTATAACTTTCATTTAGACCTCCGTTGATTCGACTTGTACTAAATATTCGTTAGTAACTTAGTGCAACTTTTTTTAGTAATCAGCATACAAAAAGACCAGGTATCGGGCCAATATTTGACTTCCCTATTTGACCAGCTTTACTATTTAGGAGTATCTGCACAGCCTATATCTTTTGGCCAGCCTCTCGGAGCATACAAATTTTATCGAGTGCTTTGGAATCGAGAGTTCTCTAACTTAATTGATGCTTATAATGGTGAGTAATAAAACCCTTTTAGATACTTCACTGCACATTTTATCCGCTTTTTTAGACTTCCATACAAAAGGTACATGTTCGAAAAGAACTTTAAAACTAGTGAAACTAAATAAAAAAAAAAGTTATAGGTTTTATTTCATCTTCTAATTTCGTAGAATAATACTCTATCTAAGACAAGGAATTAACGAGCTATTGATATGCACCTTTTTTAATACTACATGTCAAGTTTACACTAAGTAATTCCCCAAAAAAGTCATATATGAAACTCTTTTTGTATTCGCTGCTTAAACGGGGCAAGGGAAAAGCTGAAGCACTAAACCTAATTCTATTTATAATATTATTTCAAAATAACCGTTTACTGGAAACCAAAGTAAAAGTAGTTTTATTCCTAATAGACTTGGTTTAGCTAATTAACTTCTGACTAAAGCCAGCCTATATTCTACGAAAAGTTCCTAAGAACAGCAATCTATTCCAGCACTCTCTCTATTTGCTTATATAGAACAAATGTAAGCTTCTCCTTAACCCCCATATTTTTAATATTTTATTTAAATTATTTCTTTGAGTATCTCTTGACTGAGTTGTAATTTAATCTAATAGATTATCTGAATTTTACAAGGGAATTCCTTATATAGGAGTATAGAGCCTCTTTGTTTACTTAATAAGTGTCTACTGATATAGAGGAATTTTTTGGGGTTTCATTATATAATGAATTTTTTATTAGTGAATTTTCCACTAACCAAGTTGAGAAGTTATTAAAAAAGTATCTTTTATCTTAAGTTTTTACCTTCTGATTCCTAGTACTACTCATATATGTTTTTTGTATAAACTTGTATTCTTAAAGTGATCTTACTAGTTTGAGTTCTTGGACTTTCTTAGTGTTAATTCCTCGACTAAAGTATACAGTTTAGTTACCACAAGCATTTCTATTTAACAAAGTTATAAAAGTATTTCGATTACCGCTGACCCTAAGCCATTACTAGTGTCTTATGATATTTATCTATAAAAAAATTTCCCTATGTATAGAATGTATAAATTACCTTTGGAGCAATACACGTACATACTTAAAGGTTGCAAGAGCTCACTCCCATTTTCAATCTTTTGTAGGATAAAGTTATAGAGAATTTTTATGCCAATAGTCATAGGTTTTTTAACTTCTAACTAGTTCAAACTCAGAATTCCTATAAAAGCTTACTTTTCTGAAAGGCTAACATGAAATCTAAACCTTGGATGAGGAAAGGCTCCCCCTTTAAACCAAAGACAAAAGGAGTTCCTAGATTCTAGCAGTATTATCTCTGATTTTATTCTGATAATAAAGAAGAGTATACTAAGGAATACTTTTTTTAAACCTATTATTAGTTAATGAAATTTTTAGGAATAAACCATGTCAAAGCAAGAGGAACTACCGATATCCCAAGTGAACCGAATTCTAAGAAATAGAAATCTAGAGACAAGCTTTTTTACTCAAAAGGATTCCCAGAGTAGTCTAAAATACTAAATATACTTTTACGTATCACGGTAAAACGGATAGGACCCAATCATTTATAAGAGTAGTCGGTCAAGAGGAGCAGAATTTTTATATAATAAATAGGATTGTAAGGAATAGGGGATCTTACTCTTTTTGCTAGAGTTTCCAACATAACTTTTTTATGAATTAATTCCATATTAAGGAAACCTTATGCACAGGGAATGGTGTTATAGTGCATTCTTTGATGACGACAGCAAGGAAGAGAGCTCGCCGCATCCTCTTAGTAGTCATGGGAGCGCTATCAGACTTACTAGGATTTAAGTGAAACAAGAGAATATGTAATCTTTATATTATAAATGGATTTCCCTCAGAAAAAAGCCTGGATCGGGAGTCCTTACAACGCCTCATCCCAGTTAATCTCAATAAAGCTTTTCGCCAAATTCTCTTATATGAATCTCTGCTCATCCTAAACCATTTATTCCTAAATAACATCTGGGGCATTACATACCCATAAGCTTGACTCGAATAATCAAAGCTGTTGATTATTTATCGATTTTCTTAAATATATAGTAAAACTTACTCTTTCATAAAAAAGGGTTTCCTATAGACAGCGTCGGAGTGTACAGTATAATTCTCGAAAAGTCCTATATACAACTTTGCCTTTAGAGAAACACAGATAAAGGAGATACCCAAAAATTTATCTTTGAGGAGCTCTTCTATACTATATAGTTCTTATAGGATAGGAATTCGTCGATTATCGCTTATAATTGCAAATACGCCTTGTAAATATTTGTAAAACCACTATCCAAACGGGCTTACTTGATATTAAGAAATTAAAGGCACCTATTCTAAAACTTGAAAAGACTCCGACATGTGTCCTGGTTTTTAGTATGCTTTGTTAATTACATTCTAGCTTATATAGGATTGCCCTGTGCTATATAATTAATTTTGTTATACCAGAAGGAATTTTAGATTCTTGAACCGTGGAGCTTTATCTCCGCCTTTTCATTCTGTACGAAATTCTTTAAACTAGAGCTCCTTAGACTACGCATCCCTATTAGATACTCTTTGATAAGTGCCTGCAGCTAGTATTCTGGATTACTTTTAAGTCCCCGCCAAAGTAAAAATACCCTACCAGTAGCAGAAGAATGGTATCCCTCTGAGCTCATAGGAAGACAAATAATTCGAGAAAACCAAAAAAGTACTGCTCCAAGAGTTAAAAGCAATTAACCCGCAGCGGAGTTCAGGGAAGTACTTCTCTTTTTTTAATACATTTAAAACTTTAGACTTTTACTTGTAATTAAATAGACTATCCTACAGAATTCCGGTAATGGAGAGACCCATGTACACTTTTTAATTTATTTGTTTTAGTACCCTACAAATGAAATGAAGCTTACTACTCTAAATAATTTTCTATATAGTTGTCTACCTAAAGGATACCCCATAAATTATAAATTTGCAAAGCAGCTCCTTCTCGGATAGTACTTCTATTGCTTGTCCCACTCCTCCTAACGACTTTATTTAGCAGAATTGAACCTATAGTTTGATAACATAAACATGAATGCCACACTTTTATCTTATCGTATATACCCCGCTTGAAAATTACTCCTTTGTAAGAAAAATCCATGTAAGGCTTTTCCTGCTAACTTACTTTGAGTAGAGCTAGTTAACAGCCAAACATCACATTAAGCAATTCAAGCTCATTTTTTGTTATCATAGAAATCGAATAGCAGATGGATACCTAACTAGAAAGGATCCTGTTTTCATCCAAATGAATAAGATTTTTTAGACTGACTCACTTACTCAGTTCTTCTTGTCTTACCAGAATTCGTACTTTAGTGGCAGTTCAATCTTGGTTCAAGTTTTTACCTTAATGTAACATAAACAACCCCCGGTTTTATACAGTAAACAACTAAAAAGTATCTAGATGCTTCTTGTAAATGGTACTATTAGGACGTTTTTGTTGATAAAGGCTTTGCCATGGTTTTTGACTCGATGTTAAATTACCGAATAAGGTAGCGTAATTCAGGTGTCCTCCCTTAGGGTAACCAACTATTTTATAAAATCAAAGTAGTAAATCCGATTCCTCAAAAATACTACGTACCAACATTTATTTACCTGTCTTAAACACTGTTAAGAACATACCAGATCCTTATGTTAACTCCTAAAGGAAAACCTAGAGTAATTGAATTTTTACTTTGTAGACAGGAGATTTTTCATCTGGGTATGCCTATGAATTAGCAGCTTTTTGCTCTATAGATTTTGTTTTAAATTGCTTTAGTAAGCACTGCATTTGAACCTACGACTTGCATCTTTGCTTTTAGCATTCCGTTCCAACTCTAATAAAGCCCATCTTAGATACCAGACACCAAACCGGCTTGCGCTTACCTAGCCAAAAATGAAACTAGCTTTTCACATACCCTTTATTCTTTATAAAGAACAACCCCTTCCTATTTTGTATCTAAATTTCCCTTTAGTATATTCTGCCAAACTTTATTAGAAAAGCTTTTCTATTATAAAGTATTTTATGATTCAATGTATTATTAACCCGTGCCTAAATGTAGTGATCGATTCGGTTATAAGAAAGTAAAGTTTTACTATAGCGGATAGGACTTGAACCCACGAGATTCCTCTTAAGACTGCCCTGTTCTACACCCTACAACTGCGTAAATACTGCTTAAAAGCATCCTTTTTAAGATAAAACCAGACCTCTGAACCAGATTTTAATATCATGATAAAGAGAGTGAAGTTTACTACAAATAACTACGGAATTTATTAACTCGATATGTCCTACTTTGCTTTAGGGTTTTAATCCTACCAAAGTAAAAAAGTACAATCACGCACTACTATTCACTGGGGATAAAAGAAAGGTCTCTCGGATCCTGCTTAATAGATAAGATTAAGACAATACCCCAGAAAATACACATTATGGGTTACTAAAAAGATTCGGGATTTGAACCAACAATAATAGAAGCTTCTAGTATTCACATCTTAACTAGACCTCTGGGTTGTACTTTACTTTGTAAAAAGAGTTAAAATAAGATACAGAATCGCTTATTAAATACTAGTATTATTGTAATAGGTATATAGATAGGAGTCAACGTTATGCTCTAGTAGTCATTATATGTTATAGTCTTATTTCGGGGTATTCTCTAAATCAAAATGAGGAATCAGAATCACTTAGATAAAGAAGTCAACTACCGCTTACTCTAAAATACAATAAGAAAGTGCTAATATAATAAAGTCTAAGTTTGTACCCCTTTTTTTGATAAGACTAGAGAACAAGAGGTCTTTTAATAAGTAAGGACAGGTTATTGTTTCATTTAGTGGACACTAGAAAAAGAGAGACTTTCATTTGCTTTCGTGTTCTTTTTGTATTGTAGTCACAGCAAGGAAAGGCTTGCCAAGATAAATCTTGTCTAGAACCTACTAGTTTTAGGATTCTCGAAGTTAGCTAAATAGAAAGTCAGTGTAAGGGGAAGCAGTTACGCCTCTCAAGTATTTTAGTACTCTGTTTCCGGTTAAGGGGTAATAATAAATATGTTAGGGAAACTCTTTCTTCATAAGGTCTTTTTCTTAGAGATTAGCTAGTTAAAAAGGAATTTTCTCCGTATAAGTGGAAGTCTCTTTGGAATCTTAACAAGACTTTACTTTTAAAATTTTAGCAATACAAGCACAAGTTTTTTAGAGAGGCATTTTCTAAGTAAGTCTACTAACTAAAAGAAATGGATTTGGAGGAAATAAGAATGAAAGTCAAAAGGGGTTTCAAAGGTTTCGTTTAAGGTATTTAGAAAGGTATAGGTAAAGCTCCTAAAACGTTGAAGGCTATCAGGATACAGCAGTGTAAGGGACTGGTAGAGAAGGTTATAGCTCTTAAGAAACAAGCTCTGAGGAATAGTCAGAAATAGGTTAAGAGGAGGGGTCCAGTTCTAAAGCTCGCAAGCTTCTTTCTAAATAAAGAAATTAATTATGAAATTTTCTATTGTAAAATAAAAATGAGTTACTTAGTTTTCATCTTTCCTTGGAATTAGTTCAAATTCTTTCAGAAGCCAGTACTTGCTTATTAATATGTAAGAAGAGTACTTCTAGGATGTCTATGGGATCTCATAGAAGCTATCTTACTGATAGCCGGTATATGGGCTCTCATACTGGGTCTTCTTACTCTCAGTCTTCTCTTCTTCAAAGGTTTTATGCTTCTTACTCAAATCAAGCACCTGCTTTGGATTATTCGGTAGAAGAGATTTGATCTGATCTATCGGATCAAAAGACAGAGGATTACATTACTGTTTTAATATGTTTTCACGAAAACGCTTAATTAAAGCATAGGTATAACTTAATCAACAAATCACAAGGAGTTACCCATATATATAATAAGTATAGAAGATAGACTAATGAGTAGATATTCTTCTTAGTGTCAACTGAATTTTATCAATATTGACTTGGAGAATCCGGGGGTGTGCTACGATCAAAAAGATTTTGGATCTCTAATTCAAGAGTGCAGGAGTATTTTCTAGTTATATAGTATGGTTTTTCTGGTATCTATAAGAGTTGCAAATTTGACATCTCACAAAGGAGGCTTGACTATCTCGGTGACTGACCAACAAGTATATCTAAACTATTTATTCTATTCCAGACATATAAATTAAGTTTACTTCAAATGTAAAAAATAAAAGTACTTTTCGAGTATAAAGAAAAAACAGGGCATAAGAAGTGCTTGGCAAGATTTCTTTTTTCGTTACCTTGATATATTAAACATGCCTTAACAGTAGCAATAATATAGTATAATCTCTCTGGAGGGATCGTAAGTCAAAATCTTTTTTGTATCTCAAGTGTTTACTAACTTCATTTTCTCAGTAGAATTAGGAGTCCTTTTGTTGGGACAAAAGTAACACCCGCTTTTAAGCTTAAGTTAAGAATTCTTGGTATTTGTTCTCTGTCTCATAAAACCCCTAAAAGCATATGTAAAGGGAACCCCAGGGCATGAATCTAAGTAAGAATTTCGTTATGTTACCCAAACAAAAACAAATAGGGAGTCAAAAGCTCGACTGAAAAGGAAATGTTGTGTGCTTTATTATAATCTCTTTTTTCTAGGATAAGATTAAAAAATAAGCATATAGGTGGGTGCTCCTTGAGTCTCGTAGAAGCTAAGTGGTGTACCTAAAAAGTACAATGAGCTTCGTTGTCTAGGTTGATGAGGATTTGTAATGCATTATGGAACCACACTTTATTCTATACAGTATGGAATTCGGATTCTTTAGTTAGAACTCCTTTAGTATCCTGAAAAAACTTTGTGCTAGTGGATTTCCCACTCCTTTACCTATTACTACTAATCCGTAGAATGACAATATAGCTACAAAAAGTATTATAAACACATAAGAAAAGGACTCGGTAGAGATTTATAATTCTAAGTTGGGTAAAAACAAGTGTAAACTGCGACGGATACCTAATATGTTATTTACTTAAAAAACAACAAGGTATGATCGAAAGATTGGATAAGCTTCTAGTCTCGAAATTATAGGCATATCATAACAGTTATTAGGTATATTATACAAGTTATCATGAAAGGGGAGGGGTTACTAAGTTTCCACACACTTATATATAATTATTTCGTGGGTTTGCAGCACATTAAGTTTCTTATATCGCTTGTTGAGTCTAGTTACGTAATGCCTTTCATACTACTAGTTCAAAGTGAAAGAGTCAGCCATTACTGACTTTGGGTTATGGAAATTAAGGGTCTTGCGAGTTACGTATATCTTTGTCTAGACTAGAGATAGATTTCTTTTATATTTCTATCCGGGGAGTATTCATTTTGTTATAACAATAAGTTATAAGTTTTCCATTTCTAGGTGTTTAAATGAATTTAGCAAGGGTAGAAAAAAGACAGGGGCATTCCCCACCCCGATCCCGATAAAGGTGGAGTTGTAGCTAAAAAAGAGCCCTTTTACGTTTAAGAGAGCCTCGAGTGTAGAGTACAGCATAGGAATAAGGAAAAGATCTGAATCTGAACCAATTCAAGTTTCTGGTAGGTATTAAAAGTCAGCCGTGTTGCTACTACAAAGATATATGGGGAAGTTTGAAATTTATTTACTATGTTACTCTTCGTTTGATCATTCAAATGAAATAGTACTATGTACCTTATTTTATATCCAAAAGAACTCCAATTATTCGATTTGTACAAGAAGTATCATGCATATATTACCAAGTAAGAGTTCAAGCTTTGAAATTTAGCAAACTCCTGGAATGCTATTCATTATTCGATTTAAGTCTTTTAGAAAAACTTTGCTACGCGACGGGCCCCTTTTTAAAAGTTATTAAAGAAAATCTTTTGTTAATAGTTAGCAGAAGCTTATATTCGGATTGAGGAATTCCCCTGCAATTCTATGGATATAGCTTAGTACGTGACCCCCTATAAAAAGTAGTGACCGGGCCTTTAATGGTATAAAACAGAAAGCACTAGTAGCATTATGAATTTAATGTACAAATCCAAGGAATATTATAAGCTTCATCTCATAGGATCAAATAAAGTACAAAAACAAGACCTTATCCGAGTGCGTTCAAACCTTTAAGTCCCCTTTAGCACTCAATTCTGAGTTCCATTAGAGTACTTGGTATAATATAACGGGACGCCAAAATCCTTGATATTCATATTAATTAGTACATGATCTACTCCTACTTTCAAGAGTACCACTAAGGGAGAATTCCGTTTCAGTTCAATTGATCAGGACCCCTATTCTAATAAATTTAATTCCCTTACGATTTTTTATATAAACTACATCAAATCAAATTAAAAAGAGCATAGGCAATAGTCGTCAAAGCTATAGACTAAGCGCTAACGTTTTTAGGGATTTACCTAAATTCTTGAGCTGTTTGCTTTATACCTACGAAATCTATAAGTAAAGAAGAACATTAAAGAGATAGATTCGAGGGTTTTTATTTTTTATCATACTCTACGAAAGGAGATATAACTAATAAAATGAGAAAACTCTGGATTAGTCTCAATGTGGATTTATTGCAATGAAACGAATATAATAAAGATATATTACTCTAAGTTATTGAATTAGATAGTATTTTTATAACTAATTTCTTTTTCATTAATTATCTTATATATAATAAGTTATATAAACGAGGAATTTAGCAGTGTAATAGGAATCCGTTTTGAACTCGTTATAGCTAAAACTGCCCAGTGGATCGGTAGTCTACCAACTCAAGTATAGAAGCCGGTCTTGCAACCCGAATAGGTTGATATGCATCACATAGGTTCAAAAATCGGCTACATATTACTTAGTGTTACTTTAATCTCTTACGGAATCGGTAAAATCCAATTAAAACCTAATATTTTTCTATGAGAAATATCTGTAGATGATGCATTCCATCTATGTATCATACCCCTTTCTGGATTTAGGTGCACTTATAACTATTAACTTTTAATATTTTATGAAACATTCCATAACCCATGGTTAATCTTATTTTTCCAAAAGAACCGTTAGGGATAAAACTCACCAAGGAAATGTATTCTTGGAATAGAATCTTATGGTGCTCTTAATTCTTTTCTTTTTGAATTTGACCTTTCTTCAGCAATAGATAGGATTTCGCTAATTTTAAATCCTAAAGGTAAGGAGCTTAATCAATTTCAAAGGAAGCTAGGTTCTTATCCAGTATTACAAGGGACTTTAATTATGTATTAAAGTATTAAAAAGAACCTCCTAATAACCTAAATTAGGTTTCCCTCTTTTGAACACCGAGGCTACTGGGAATATACCAATCTAAAAATAAGTAAAAAAGGAAGAATATACGATCCTTTAAGACCCCTAATTTTCTATTATTGGAAAGCATATTAAGGTATTCTAAATATTGCAGTAAAGTATTTTTAGTACTTTGAGTTTATACTTTTATTTACAAAAATATAAATGAGATTTACAGAAGAAATGCGTTTGACTTCTTCCGCACTACAACTATTGTAATTCTAATATGATGGAATTCAAGCCACCAAGTAAAGCTTGAAAAGTTATTTGCTTTAACCAACTTAGTATATCTAACTCATATGTAACTACTCTGCGTCGTACTTAAGGGTTTATATTAATTAATATTCCTTAGAAATTTGAGTACCAGACTGCAAAGTAACTCTTTGTTTTTCAAAATTAATTAAACCTATTTTCAATTTCACATTTGTCCCGGTTGGCCAGTATTTTGTTAAGCTTTAGTACTCGTCTAACAATAGTGAAATATTATTCGTTAAGGTAAAATAAACGAGTCTCTTGTTAATTCTTCGTAAAGTGGATACCCCTTAATAAACACTCCATGTATTATATGCTACAAAAACGAGTCTTCGTCGCTAAAACAAATAACACGAAAGGATACATATACAATAACAGCCTTTTTAATATTAATATGGCTTACTCATATACAAACTTATTTAAATTCCAAAAATGTTCTCCAAGATGACTAGTTTCAGTCAAAGAACTCATAGAAAGGGTAGCAAAGTCTGGTATTTAAAGTATTTCCTAATATTACAACAGTAATATTTTCCTTATAAAGAATAATAAACTATTTCACGCAAAGAAACTTTTAATGCAACTACAGAGGAATCCGGGGAGTACCTATGCATTATTGTATAAAGTACATTTACTTACTTGGGTTCGAGATTGCAAGTCCTCTATAAGAATAAAAGGATCCTCTTTTATTAGTTCCCTTTTTCTCGAAAAGAATTCTTACCAACCAAGCCTCTATTAGTCAACTCTATACTCACTTTTAGTATTCCTTTTTTTTAATTAAAACTAGAGAATCCTTTTACTCAAGTCCCGAAACAATGGCTGAAGCAACCTCAACTTTATTTCTAATTGAGAACCTCTAGGCATCCAGATACAACATAGTATCTACCTAAAAAGTATTATTGGACCCCCTATTTTACCAAAGAATTCATTTCCACTATCTAGTAAACTAGCAAAACTCTATACATATCATATGTAGGGGCGCCCCTTGAGATTAATACTAGACATAAGTAACTTCCTACCTTCCCTTATTTTGTAAACCCATAGCTTTTATGAATAAGATAGAAAAATAGAAGGGGGAATGCAACTAGTCGATAACCCGGCACCAAATTAGAGAGAGGTATCTAATAAGAATTGCGATCTTTTGGGATTAAAGGGGGAAACTAGAAAATTAATTCCTAGTTAAGTAATAAGAAACTAATTCTTTACAAACCCACGAATACCCTATGGGGGTCTCCTGGGCGCAAGGGCTTTTTTTTATTAAGAGTTGTAATTGGTATAAGGTATTCCTTTGATTACAAGTTTTTAGTCTCTTAGTTACTGACAACTTATGAGGAGTATACAGAGAGTATTACTGCAGCCGTGTACCATTATAGTTATTTGCACCTTTTCTTTTTTTGGATACAATTACTGATGTATAAGTAGTAAAGCAAGCTAAAAAGTCAAAGAGAGCGCTCTGTTTCCAATATTACCAAAAACTAATAATTAAAGGTATAACAGAAAACCTTAAAGTATCCAGATAAAAAAGCAAGCAAAGAAAATGATACGTATTGTGCAGGTTCAATTCATATCATAGATAACAAATCCCTAAACTTTAAATGCCAGAGAGATAGAAACTAGAATAGTAAGGAAATAATTATTTATATTATCCCTAGGAGTCCACAGTCATTAGGTATCATAACTTGTAATTAGTAGTTGATTTGAACCCCCTGTTGCTTATAAACAGGTGTGCGCTTTAACTATGCTAACTTCTCTCTATTTTTTCAAGAATCTAGTAGGAACCCATAAGAAGTACTAAGGTTTTAAACTTAGCTCTTATATTAATCAAGCTAGTCCAGTTTATAGAATATAAGTAGGAGTTAAATAACCTGTGTAAACCTCGAGAGAGTAACAGCTAGATTTGGATATCTCTAAAGAGAATAAAAAGCAAATTGTTAAATGGAGCACTAAGAAGACAAAAACGCTTAAAAGAATTTAGAGTTTTTAAAATCTCTTGCAAGTTAAAGCTGCAGTCCTCCTTGAATAAGTGGCTTTAACCACCTAATGCGTGCACTGGTTTCTAACGAAAAGTTTTAGAGCTATACGCTTTCAGCTTGCTTTTTTGTATAGAAAGTCTGCTTTATATACTTATTGTGCCTACATCTCTAAAAGTTTATCTAAGGGAAATAAGGGAAATTTTTTCCAGAGTTAGGAATATAGTTAGTTAAAACCCGGAAAAGCAACAAGTATAAAAGTAATTCTTATTCAGTATTTATACTTTCCTTACTCTTAAAAGCAAAAAACTAGTTAAGGAAAAATTAGGTTACTATAAAAAAGTATACGTCAATTCTTCTGGAACAAATTTAGGTCGCCAATTAAGTATAAGAATAGGGTATAGTAGCATCCGGGCTGACCCCCAATTATACAGTAATAAAAGTACTTGAACCCGCGGACTATCGGATTAAATGTCCAATGCTCTAACCACTATACAAATCCAGAGAAGCATCTCATACTAAGTTTGTACCTTTTCAAGTGAGTCTTCTAATATTCCTATATACAACAGCGGCAATAACCCTTTAAAATCTTTTTCGAAGGATTACCTCATTATACAAGAAATTTGAAAGAGTTTTTTAAGTCAAACATTCTCTTAAAAGTAGCTCTTGCCTTTTTGTAAAACGAATTTCTAATTATACTAAAAGGGGGGTCCTAGTACACCAGAATTACGATGAGGATTTTTTAGCTTCATAAAAAAGAGGAAAAAAAGTATCGTATTTAAGTACGAAGTCTCGCCGCATGCATTTATTGCCTTGCTCACTTTTGTAACATTTATTGCTTAGAAAACACCGAATCCCATAGCGTCATTTTGTTGAATCTATCAATTCCTGTATCCTAAAAAGGAATTCTAGTACTTCAATACCTTTAAGGATTAGTATCTATATAAAAATATTAAGACTCTAACTCTTTATTACCCTTTTTTTTTATAGAAGCCTATATACTAGACTAGCTTTACTACTAATAATTCAAGCCGACTGAGTACCTTATAATAACCGGAACGAGACCCATAAGGTCTTGTTTCATTGTTAAACATAACCGCGCCTACTTTCCTGGGACTAGCCAACCTAAGGAAGCGCTGGTCGTCTTATACAAGCATCCAAGGAATTATCGAACTATATACCTTACACATTGATCATGCTTCATATAGGAAACATGAATGCTCGCTTCTAATTCATTGATAAAAACGATATTCCGGAATTGTACCCAGCTAATTTAAGAAAAACAAAAACTATACTAACTACACACTATGACTATGAGATTTGAGCCTCCGCCATTCATAGGTTTAAATTAAATCCAGAATATCTTGTAGCTGCTATTCCCTCAGCGTAGAAGCCCAAATTGGTTAGACTTTGAATATCTATATAGTTTTACACTTTTCTATATTATAACCGTAAAGATAAGTACTGAAAAATATGCGCTGCTTGGGAATAAATACCTTACTATACTGACCCTTATTTCTATAAAGTTATTAAATACAACTCGACTAATACTAATATAGAACCAAACTTCTTATTCCTAAATAGAAGCGATTCTAGTGTCTTCTGCGCGAGTAAGCATAGGGGAAAATTGAAGCTTATGAAAGATTAATAAGACGCCTTACATAAAACCTGAGTAGAAAGTTTATACTTTCATCCTTTTTGGATGATAGCTTGGTCAAAGTAAAATACTATGTTAATTTTTCTAGATTGATTTAGAATACTTTTTTTATTAACTTTTGCTAATGAGAGAAGTTCTAGTATAAAACCAGAAAAGCGTAAACCAAGGCATTATCACTATTTACAGAGTTAATTTTAACTGCAACTTTTTATCCTTGTTGAGGGATAGGAAATCCTGTCAATTTAATAATATACCTTAACTCTAGAAATAGACTCCAGTAGTGTCACAAAATACTAAGCTTTGTAAAACATAAAGTAAGAATTATAGGGCTCTCTCTTTAAACTGCACTAATAACTATTCTTTTTCTGTAGAATTAGAATTTTTTGTATTCTATTAAATTTAAATTATAGAGTTCCTATGGATTCTCCGGCTACAAAGCTCCTGTTTTACTTTTTATTAAACTCGTTATTACACCTCTTTTTTTAATCAAGTTTTTTTATAACAGGACTGGTCAACCTAGCAGTAACAGGGAACTTCCCTCAATTTGGGTATCGTAATTAAAAGTTATATTTCTTTTAATATGTTAGAACCTAGTATCTAAAAATTATGAAGTCTTCTGACTCATTCTCCGACAAACTACCTGAATTTCCTTAGTATAGTCAAACATAAGGCGAGGACTCAATCTCATTAACTAGTTAACATGGGGCCCTTACTTATCTGACATAGCTTAATAAGGAGTCTTTTTAACCCCTAGTTAAGAATGGGACAGCCCGCTTTAAATAACAAGGGGTTTTCTAGTATATAGTAGGGATAAACTAGGTAACTCCAATGAAGCATAGCTTCAAAAGAAACTCTTAAACTGGATAATTATGACATCCAAAATTATCTAAATGCTTCGCCCAAGTCATACGGCTCCATAAGAAGATAGAAATTCCCCGGTTCAATTTTAATACTAATAAAGATAAAAGGCTAGCTAACTTAAGGACTAAAAAAGAGTTCAAGCACTGTAGAGACTATCCCTTATATGTACTACCTAGAAAAGGGTGCGCCCCAATTTTTATCAAGAGTTTAAGGGATTCCATTTTGGAGGCGGAGTTCTTCTAAAATAAAATATACCTTGTGTCCCTATTTAAGTTGAGTATTAAACTTTTTTAGAATTCCAAAGAGAAAACATTTAAAAAATAATATCCTTTTTTAAGTGTATAGAAGGTACAGAGCCCCTGTATAATAGCAAAGGGGTATTTCTCTTCTTTAGTCTCTCAGATGCTTACCTGACTTCGTGCCCATTACAGAAGGTTGTATACAAGATCTAATAAAGTTACAGTCCTTAGAGTCACTACAAAAACTCAATCATTACTTTACCCACCAAATCCTTCCTAAAGCTAAACAGGGATTTCCTTACCCCTTATATATTGAGGTAAATAATATAAAAGCAGTTTTTTATTAACCAGTATTTCCTGTTATTTATTAATAATATTTAGTACAAAAGATCCTTATTAGAGAGTATCATAGTTTTGACATAGTCACGGCATCCTTACCTTAACTAGGAAAGTTTTTTGTTTACTTTTAGCAAGTTTGCTCCTGGAGTATTTCAAAACTCTTTAAAAGCCGATTCTAAAACCGGTACCTTACGAGGATATATGTACAAAAAAGGAACAAGATTTATTATTAATCTTGGATTATACACTTAATATATAGCTAGCAAAAGCCAATTTTTGATTACAGCAGTCACAATCTTTACTATTGTTTTGATCAGAACTAGCTCAATGTAAAAATTGCCTGAATAAGATAGTCAATTTCTTTTTGGGTAGGTGTAAATCGTTTAGACGCTCGTTTGGGTAGTATACAAATGAAACTCAAAAGCAGTAGAGACCCAGCCAAAACTACGGAAAAGGGGGGTTCTATTATATTGTAACCTATTCCATTTTATTTCTTTAATCATCTTAAGTTGTTATTAAATATGAGAAATTACTTAAGGATGACCTTTAGCTTTCACATTAAATATACTTCACCTAAACAATACTCTTAGGTATATTAAAAACCATACTTTACTTTTAATGATATTATAAGAGTAGCAGTTTTTTAGATTAGCTGAATTCCTAAATAGTAATCAGTATTATAAATAACTCTTGATCTACTGATTGGAAGTCAAAAGCTTTCTATGTCTTTATGTACGTACATCAGACCTTATACTTAATTAAAGAAAGGCGGTTACTTACTGAGGGGGCTTAAGCTTTTCGTTTAGTTTATGTTTACCTTAGGAGTTATCGTAGTCTTTAATAAAAAGATTTTGAATATAAATAATTGCTTTTCCTTGCATATAGATAAAAAATTTGTATATGAATCCAATATTACTTAAGTTTCTTTTATCAAACTCGCAAGTATTACCAGATACATGGTAGATAAAGAGTTACTATAACATAGTTCCAATCTATCAATTAAGGTTCCATTAGGTATAGACTAAATTTTATCCTTTAATTAATGATCGGCTCCACAAAAGTGATATTTTAGTATATATTTATGATTTCGATGAAAAGCAGCTATATATATATAATATATAACTGGTTTTACAACAAACAATAGGTTAGCTCAAACAGGGCTCGAACCCGTGAAAAAGAATGCACGTGAGAAACCGGTTGCCCCTTTTTTTCTCTATCCGAAAATAATTAAGACTAAATTCCTTATATTCCGTGTTTGTTTTTTAGGGGGCTGATCCTTGGCAGTAGAAACTCTTTTAGAGCGGGCGAAGTTGCCTTCTAGTTATGATAGACTTGTACCTTATCATTGACTTTTATACGTAAAGTAGGGTTAATAAAACCCGTTGTCTATATCTAAGTTTGCAAACTTTTAGTGTACCAACAAGTAAATTTCTTATTGAGGAGATCCTTTTGTGGACCCTTGTAAATTAATATAATTATTAAGTATTTTTTTTTTTAAGAAGTTTTAGAAGTGACCCGCCTTCTCCCCCTATTTTTATTTAAGAGTAATTTATCCGGTTTGATAAGACGAAAGACCTTACTTCTATTTTTTATTAGACACTCTCCCTACTCTTATATACTAAGGAAATCCCCTAGAACTCCTATTAAAGGAAACTTTTAGAAGGAAATCCGGGCGAGTTTTACTTAGTTATAGAATTCTCTGTGATCCCAAGGAGAAATGCCTGAATGTACAGTTACCCCTTAACTTTAGAATGCCTTTTTCGGAAACCTATCCTCTTACTAATACTAATGGAGACTTACTATACTATAGAGTTCTTTAGGGGGATTGGAAACAAACAAGGGAACATGCAACCCTTACCTACTTTAATAATACTTAAAAGCTAATTTAAAAGAAACTCCGGGAAGAAAATGACCCCCTTAAGGCAAAGACTTTCAAACAAAAGGACTCAGGGCAACAAATCTATATTAATTTCAAGAATATCATAACCTATTGTAAGATCATTTACGCGCGTTAAAAACACAAGTTAGGGTACCTCGTAAGTTTCCCCCTGTTTTAGGCTTTCAGCGTCTGTTTTGATAGGTTCCGGAGTCCCCCTCTTTTCTTTTGAAGCTTCCTTGCTTCCAAAATTCCTTAGACTTGTTTCCTTTTATGGGTCTCTTAATAACTGGCAGAGAAGAGTTGGGGACATAAAAGAAGGATTCATTTTACCCATATTTTGTAGTGAAAGCTGACCAGATTCCCTGTAGAGTTACAGAACCTAGATTTCTATTAAAAGTCTAAACTTAAACCACCTGGAAACTTGATTCTCTACTTATTCCCTAAAACCCCTTTTATTATCTAAAATCGGAAACCTGTAACCCAAAGGAGTGCAAGTACACAATCTACATATTACTTGTAAAAAAGGGCTATAAACCAAATTATAAATTCAAATAAAACCTTGGATAGTTGTACTTAAAAAAGATATAAAAATCCCTGCTATCTTAAAATTGAAACATCTTCCTTTTTCCGGACTATAGAGCTACCAAATACGAAATACACAGAATAGGGAAACCCCTTCATTTAGAGCTACATACCTGCTTTAACTAATAAAAAAATGGGAACTACTTTACTTTTAGTGTCTAGATTCCTTTCCTTCAAGCAAAATACTAAAGCGAGTACTCAAAATATATTAATAAAGATTAAAACTAACGTAAATATTAGGAACGTAAAAATGTATTTCC
Source organism: Pelargonium nanum (assembly GCA_036897485.1). Taxonomy (NCBI): domain Eukaryota; kingdom Viridiplantae; phylum Streptophyta; class Magnoliopsida; order Geraniales; family Geraniaceae; genus Pelargonium; species Pelargonium nanum. The sequence goes on from JAYMTF010000096.1 coordinate 28,315, forward strand.
TATGTATTTATTTTTCCTCAAGGGGTAGTCTAGTTTGTTGACACAGGGTATCTTGATTTTTTTTAACAAGGATAATCTTTTAAAACTTCTTACTTCATTTGGATATGGGGCAGGCTGTTTAGCTGATATGGATATAGAGTACAATATTTGGATTACTCCTATAACTTAGTTTGACGGATAAGTCCTGTATTATTCCCTAAATTTCAAAAAAATAAGGGTGCTTATAATGCCCTACTTTTGAGAGTAGGAAAGTAACCTTATGAAAAATGCCGAAGTTTCGAGTGTCCTGTTAAATATTTGAGAAGTAAAATTAATATACGCTGTTTGTTATTCAAATTATTGAAATTCCGCAGGAACCCTCGAAGATAGTTAGATAATAGTTTTGTAAAATCTGAGTAAAGAGTACTCTTATATTAAGCAAGACATCCCTGTTGTTACAGGTGGGCTCTATAAAAGAAGGAACATCTCCATTTTATAGTGTTATAGTGAAATAATGACTGAGATAAATATAAAGCTCTTACAATGAAACCGCTAACCAAATACAGTACAGACTTAAAGGAAATAAACCCTTTCGCCCTTTGGTCGAGGCTTTCGAAATCTACTAATTTATTTAACTCCAGAAATTATGTATATAAAATATGAATCTGAAAAAGCCTTCGAAGTAGTACCCTTTGAATATGTTTAACATTAAATTTTGCATAGAGTTCTATAAGAAATAGGGAATAATCCAGGAATCACTAGATATGCCCCAATTTTAGGGTACTCTTAAGCATCTTTTTAAAAATTAGACCTAAAGTATAAAAAATTCCAACTGCCTAAAAAAGAGTGATTCAGTTACAACTGATAAAAAATATAAATTATATAAGTAAGTAAAAGTTACCCTATTCGAAAGAATCCTGACATTACTGAGTAGCTTACAAGACGACTTGTAAGTTCATACACCTACACGTAATAATTAGGAATGAGACTTTAACTTTTCCCTTTTACATAATAGTTCCTAAATTAAATTTGGAACTTAGAAATGGATGAGGATTCACCTAAGTGAAATAATATTTCAATTTCCGTTACATTAACAAGTGCCAAGAAATCAAGGAAATTAGTAAATAAGGCGTATTAGGTCAAAAGATCCTGAGATGGTAAAAAGCTCTTATTTCGATTGCCTTGAGAACTTTCTAGATCTTCCTTTGGTTAAACTCGGCTTGAACCTGTGCCCGTCGGATAGGACCTCCTGCGTTTTAACCAAGTTTCTACTAAGGAAAAAGTCCCAGATTTGAAACCATTTACTTTTACTAAAAATCCATGAAAGTTTGGTCGGTAGGCTATGTATTCGCTTGGAACACCTATGGCTTGATGATTTATCGATGGATTCTTATAAGAATAAAGAAAGGGGCGAGTTATGCTCATATATTCCTTTATCAAAGTAATTTACCTAACAAATCTAAATTCTAGACATATACTACTGATCTCTATCTAAATAATGAGATAGAATTAAAAAGATTAAAAGAATATTGAAGAAATATGCTACAAATGGGCGGGGTGTCCTGTTACAGCAAACTCCTTCCATAACTGTACCTCAAGTACTTATCGTAAATTCAAAATAAGGGAATGCAGGGGGTTTTTACACGAGTTTTAAACAAAAGAATACCAATTACTTGTAACCCATCCTCGGAATTCCTTAGATCTAGTCATAGATAGTTACAAGGGTACACTCAGAAGAAGTGCTGGGCCTTAAAAAAAGGGTCTACCTTTATTCAAAAGTAAACAAAAAACTTACGAATTCCTTTATCTAGATAGAACTTTTTTTCCCTGTATTTTCTAGTTAGCTTCCCTAAAAGGAATTTCTTTGACGAAGTTAACTTAGCGTGGTTGTGGCATAACAAAACTTAACAGATACGGAAAAGAGATTGAAAACTCACCTGTTTATCAAAATAAATATAGGGGCTCACTTTTCAAAACCCAAAAAGTAACTGAAGGAGGAACTGCTCCTCTTGAAATGCAAAGGCTTTTGCCTGGCTACAACATATTATATGCAATTCGTTAGAATATTTTCTGGTAGGGTTTCCTCATTTAAATGTGCTTGTTATCCCGGAAATTTGATTGGGATATGAAGATTTTGCGTTAAAATTATATAAGGAGTGTCCGCGGATATAGATGAAAGTTTCTTGCGAGTTCTACACCTCCAAGGGAAGAGGTACAGAATAAAGTATCCTTGTTTACATGGAATGTTTCCCATTTGTAAAACACGTAGACCTTAGCCTTAGAAAGCTCTATTTACCTAGCATGTCTGTTGTTTGTTGAAAGTCCCCTTCAGATTTGAGCGTTTATAAGGGTTCCCTTTTATTCAGTTTAGGACTCTTGCTCGAAAGGGCTCCCGTGTACCTCAAGAGATAGAATACTTTGATATAACTAAATTCCTATAACCTTGTTAAAAGATTATACTGCTATAGCCGACCGAGCTCCTGAATTTACAGTTAAACCCTATAAAAAGTTATATTCCTTCCAATCCAAAAGCAAAGTCCTCCGATTATTCTTCAGATAGATTGAAAACTCTAATGGAAGCTTTCTTTATTGTAATTTAAACTGAGTAAAAAGCCTAAGCCAATCAACAAAGCTAATATTCCCTTTATATCTTATATCGGGTTCTTATGTCAATCTCGGAAGAGGTCTTATTTACAGTTACTCCACTCGAGACCCTGGAGGTTTATAAGCCAAATCACAAGGTTATGTCGAAGCTGCGCGGTATCTATATTAGAAAAGTCTCGCTAAAGAGTTATGCAATGCACAAGAGTTTACCTAGCGCAGAATTCTCTATATTGTATTTGGCCCTTCCTTAGAAGTACAAGAATATCCTCAATAAGTTTAAGGGATACCTTTTATCTTTGAGAACCTAAAGTGCAAGAGATGACTCTGTTCCAATCCCTTGAGTAAACTAGGTCTTATTACAAGGCTATACCTTTTTGGAATTGTTCTTAGTTCCCCACCTTCTTAATACATTTTCCTTTTTGACAATCAATTTTAGCAGAAATTTTAGCTAAGATTCTAAAAGACCAGTCAAAATAGGACAATGGAAATATCTGGGGTCTTGTTAATTACCCCCTTTTTTAAGAATTCCGATCACATGCTTTATAACGAAGGAAGAAATAAGGCTTATGAAATTCATAAAAATGGCTCTCACAAAACATTATCTGCTCTTATGCCCTATTTTGGGGGTTATTTAAAGGTTAAAACATAAGACAAAAGCCCTCTGTACATATAGACTTCCCTTGTTATCGCGAGCGAGGTCTACTTTAAAGAAAACTCATTACGACAACGAGTTAACTGTGTTCACCACCAAAAACACCACGCATTTAGAGTGAATATATTGCTAATTCTTGCTAGATCAGAGTAAAGCTCGTTTGAAGTTTATAGCTACCTATAAAAGGGGCCCCTTTTTTAGAAAAAAAAAAAGCGGTATAGGAAAGGGTTGGATAGCCAAAATTAAAAGTGGGCAACATAAATGTAATAAAGTAGGCCAGAATTCTAGTCTGAGGAATCTTGTAACTTATGCGAACTACAAGCCCAAAAAGAAGGCGTAAATTACCTAACTACAAATACTGCAGCTATTGAAGAAATCGGCAAGATATATAAAATATAATCTAGTAAGGAACTTTAAGTTTTATTCCAAGGGGTCTCCTGTATAGAAATGAGCACGCGCTTTACTTTCACTTTTTAGTAAGACTGGACTACCTCTAAGTAGACTTGAACCTGCGACATTGCTTTATTGAAACCCGTGCAATAATGAGATTCATCAAACACAATATGTCTGATATAGGATCCTCTATAATTTAATTAGGTATTATAAGAAGCAGAATTAAACCTACGAGATCTCGTTTTATAGACTCGGGTTATACTGGATACGAACTCTCTTTCCAAAAATACTACTTATATATATGAGTAAAGTTTGTGGTGGTATCATGGAAAAAGCTTTTTATACATAAAGTTTAAACCTTGACCCATCCGAGGCTCCTTCTCTTAAGTAAGGTATTTTACCTACTTATTTATCAAACTGGTTATCCATCAGGTACTCTCCTAATCCAAGTGAAAAGACCGACAACTAGGGACTTTGCTTAAAGGTATTAGAGCTTACTTGTGTATATTTCTCCTTATTTAAGTAGAATTATGTCTCAGTTTTATCCAAAGAAGCTGTTGAAAGTAATAGAGCTCTTATTTAGGCTCCATTTAGATACCTCAGATTTCGGAAACTTTTAAAATCTTATATAGTGTTTTTATGTGGTAGGCTCAAGCCCTGTGTATTTAGTGGCCCATATCTAGAAATTGAAATAAGACTTGAGTTTTTATAAATTTGTATCGAGGGTTTATATCTTATATTTTTAGCGAAACTTCTTCGTAGAAGTATAGAATAATAAAAAGAATTCGAGTAAAGCGATAGCAATTGCGGGCCCTTTTAGTTACTTTTTTAGTTCAAGTTAAGCTTTTTCCAAACAACAAAAAAAAGTATAGGGGGCTCTCTTAGAAGGAGGATGTAAGCAAGGATGTACGCAAGTTAGATTAAGGAAAGGGGCCCTTATTTGCGCTAGAACTCTTATTCCAGGAGACACTGTTGTACGATACCTTGGGGTTTTTAAGTGCCTTTTTAACTTATTAATATTTAGGATCCCACTTCATAATGACGTAATCTTGGGATTTTGGAGTTCTTTCAAAAAGTGTGTATTAAGTATTATGAGAATAATATAAAGTTGAGTTTAAAGTATAACTTTTTGCTTGCTCTCTTTTTTCCTTTCTAAAAATATACGAAGCAATCTAGTTGTCAGATATATAAACGCAAACTTCTTTAATACTTTCTAAATTAGGGGAACTCACAAGGAATCCCTACTGCTTAAACTATATTCTTTAAATAAAGCGGCCGGGTACTTAGTATATTATAGTAGAAGATCGGTATAAAACCTAGACAATTAATAGAGATCCTTTTTTGCTTTAGCTTTCTAACAAATACAGGTGAATCCCTTAGCAGGTTACTTTCTAACTTGTACCACAAAGGAGGTGGTCCATAATATAATACTTTACATTTAAAGAGAAACTCGCAAGTGAAATATAAAATGCCACAGCTGTTGATTGTATATATCCTTTATTAAGCGCTCCCTAGAGGATAGGGTTTAGGACTCCGCTAATCATTTAATTGCAAGGATATCTATTTGGATTAAGAGGACCTTTTAAACCTTCATTAGAGGGTAATTCAGGGATACCTTTCTGTTTTGTGGTGATAAGTGTGGGTTATCCCTTATACTCTTATACTTTGCTATAATAAAAAAAGAAGCCTCTTGTTATGATTCTGAGAATGCTGTATCTCTTTTTGGATATAAGGAGAGTTCCAGTAAACTAAAAAACCTTCCTTATTCTTGTCCTATTTTCAGGAAGCCTGTGCTACATATGACAGTAATTAATACATAAAGTTCTTTATCTGTTCCGGGAGATACAATTAAAATTACTTACAAAACTTAAAATGGCTTAATTTTAATGTACTCCTCAGATCCGTGTTATTATCGATGACATACTTTAGCTTCTCGCCGCGCTCTGTTGAAGGAAGCCTTGAAGCAAGATCCTACTAAAAAAAACTGCAAACGTGGGAACTCTTTATCCGGGAATCCTCGTTTTTTAATTAAGGACCTCCCTTTTCAGAGCTTGGCTTTTAAAAGCACTGATATTGTATGGAAACCCGGTAGTTAGAAGCCTTTGAATAGTATACCCTTTTACTAATTACTAAATTCAAAATCACTTAGATTTTAAAGAAAAACAAGTACTCGTGATTAAAACAGGATCTAGACAAGAGCTTCAGGGTAGTTTAAGACTAAATGTACTTAGTAAGTAAGTCAGGCCCAATCAGAGTTTGGAATTACCGTGTATGAAGGTTCTAATCAAGTCAGTACAACTTAAATAAGGTAGAGCATTTCATTGTAACTTATCGAAGAAATCCCTATAAAGCATAGGAAGTACTGTGACAGGTAATAGGAAAAGCAGTCCTTGCATTTTGAGATAGTCTTCCCATTATACTATAAGTAGGATTCTAAGTTCAAGTGGTAACGAAATTGCACTTTTCTAGTTACAACAGGTTGTGTAGCTGCAGTGGCGGGAGTCCTTTTTCTGAATTGCTAAATTTTTTAGTTCTTTCTATACCTCTGCTACAAAAAGAATGTAGAAGTCCGAGGCCTCCCGGGAGTGACTTAATACGGAGCCCTATACTAATCTAAGGGGATAGCCCACACATCTGAGATGAGAGTTCAACTTTACGAATCAGTTCTTTTTAATCATAAGTTATTCAATTAGAGAAGCAAACCCCAAGAAAAATCTTTTGAGATAGGAAGAGCCTCCCATGCAGTTACCAAACTGCAGAAGTAACTCTATAAAAAGGGGTTTTTATAGGATTAGGAGCTTTGGATAATAAGTATTTTTAGTAATGCATTCATTTGGCTTACAAAGCTGTAGTTTTCATTTGTACACTCTCAAAGGGAAAGAGGCCTCTTTTGTTTTATACGGGTATTCGGGGTTACATACTATTCCTTAGATACCCTTGAAATTATCGGAGCCTTGTATAAATAAGAGAAATTAACTTTTCTAAGCGAACTTCGTAATTGCTTGTATTCATTGACAACAAGCTCTACAATTATTATATAAAAAGCAAGAACAAGGGTCACAAAAACACTTTTTAGGTATAGCAGGTCCTTAAAAAGGGGGCGTCCCATATATTAGGACACTCTCGTATAGAAATGAAAGATAGAAACTACTGCTCTTAAGGAAATTCGGAATTATAGAAGATTTTAACCACTTAGACAGGGAATTAATTTACGACCCTGGAATTTAGGAAGAATAGTATGCCAGGAGTCGTCTATTAGTTGACTGCTTTAATCAATTTTGCATTTAGAAGTCAGTTTTGAGCGACTGAAAAATGTGTTTTTAAACTTTAATATTCACTTAGTAACGCATTATCCCCAGTCATGAAATTCATAAGCAATACCTTGAAGCAAGTTAAAGTACTTGATTTTAGCTACCCATCAAGTTAAGACTCTAGGATTACTGCTAAAACATCGAGCTTCAACTGAAAAGCCGCAGGTTCAAATCAGGTTATATCGGTTACTTTTTTGATAGTAATCCTCACATTACTTAAAAACTTGTTATACTAATTATAAAGTTGGCAGTTCGGCTAGGTAGATTTCCTTCATTTAGCTTACTCGACAGGGTCCTCGCTCCAATTGTCCTATTTACAGTAAAAATAGTCGAAGTTTCTTAATTTTCTTTGACTTTGTGGTGTTGTGAACTATATAAGTATAGGACAAAAACGAATTTAATGCCTTTGAAACCGTACCCTAACAATAGAGAATTCTGACTAAAAAAAGCATATTACTAAAACCCTAGCTCAAAAATATATAACTCAGCTTGTCGTAAAAGGGCCTTTTTATTATCACTCATAGTTACATATCTTTTCTCATGGGTAGTAATTAGATAGCAACTATTTGCAGGACAGTAGATCTCGAGTCGCAGTGTTCAGTATTTTAGGTCTATACCCCAGGAATTCCACTATAATATAGCAAGGGCCTGGTCAAGTAGATATAAGTGTACTTTTTCGAAATTTGCATAGGTTTTTACTAAAAAAAGTCTATGAAATTAAAACAAAAAGAACCCGTCGACTCAGCAAATGTTCTAGGGGATGCCCTTATTTCTTTGTGAAAAGTAGCTCCGGGTGACATGATAAAGATACAAAGTGCCTTTAAAATTTTAAGTTATGAGAGTAAGGCTCTATCGAGTTACCTAACGCGGCCCGAAGTTCAAAGAGATCCCATAAAAAATGTAAAAGCGAGTTTTGTCAAAGTTTCCTGCTAACCTAGTAATAAAAGAGGAGTTCCTTTTAGTTAATAATTCCAGAAAGTGAGCATACCAAAGCACAGTCTTGTGCTATGATTATTATCTTGAATTCAAGTTGGTTTTACTAAATAAACACTTATCCTTCCTAAGCAAGCATAAATGGTATAAGAAATTACCGGCTTTTTATACCTAGTCGATTAACATGGACAAGTTTCTCCGTTTGACTACCCCGCAATACAAGAAGAGTTTAGTCTGCCTTTTCGTTTAATGGGTGGGGTCCCGTATAAACTTTAGATATCTGAAACTTTTAAAAGGAATTTACAAGAGGAACGTGAGTGGTTTACCTAATTCTGTACTCCGTAACTTGATATCAAAAAAAGAATCCAAGCTTTAAATCTCAGTCACACAGACATGGAAAAGCAACAAAGCTCTACCATTATAAGGTATACCCTTGGGAGTCTAGCAGGACTTCGCACTCTAACATATCCGGATATTTGCTTTTATTTATAAAATATTATAAGATTTTTTGACAATGTAACTAAACAAGCTTAATACCACAGTTAAAAACCCTTATTACCTGAGCAAGATACTGTCCCGGGGCTTTGTAAGGACTCTTATTATTTCATTTCAGTCAACAAATTTCATGTCCTTTTTGCTCATAAGAAACAAGAACTAAACAGCTCGCGAAGAGTAGGAACCGGAAGCTAACCGTTTATAGGGCCTCTAGCCTCTACTTGCTCGTAAAGGGCCCTTCTTTTTGGAATTAAAAACTTATTTGCTTACATATACACACACAAGTAAACTGATACAACACAGATAAAATTACAATGTCCCCATGAATAGTCTACAGCAAGGGTTCCCTTAGGTATTTTCAGGAAAAAAGTGTTATAAGTCACTGGATACTCTCACTTAATTTCACGCTAGTCTAAGGGTTCCTGGATTTTAGTATTTGGTTTTAATGTAGCATTTCAAAGCCTATATAAATACTACTCAAGGCTCAAAGCATCCTCTGTAGAGGACCTTGTCTTTATCTGAGGTTCAGGTTCCAAATTGAAATAAACTGGATTTTTAATCATCAGGTTCAGATTTAAAAGTTGTGGTAATTGGAGAATCCCTTTTTTAACATTTTATACACACTAAGTTCTAATACATCTAATACATTAGAGGAATCCTACTGTTTTACTAAGTGTGGAAAGAGTTTTACAAAGTACTCTTAATGAAAGTTTAATGATATTCGAAAGGAATTGCAACAAATCCCTATAAAAGTAGTCAAATATCTACCTTTTTGATATTAAGTGAATTCATAGCTTTAGTATCAGGGCAATAATAGCAAGCCTTTGCTGGGGCTTTCTGGGGGACTTTTGCTAATAGAACTTAGTTAACTAGTTTTTTAATGGGCTGGAGACTTGAAAAGTAGACCTTCCATAAAGCTGATTAACAAGATACTTATATTCCTGCAGATTGAGATTTTCTCTAAGGCATATACAATATTTAGCACGTAATATCTTGATTTATAAGATTAGGCATACATGGGATAGTGCGGAGTCTCTTTATATTCAATACATTAACCACTTTATTTTTTATCTTATGTACGGAATACTAAAGCAGGTGAGCTTACAAGATATACTTTTTTACTAAGGCGGCCAAGAACTTGTACTTTAATGAGTGTCCTAAAATTGCAGCGTGTGTTTATCCCAATTCAATAGAGCTGTCTTTTCGAGTAGTAATATCTCTCCGTTTTTTAGTTCAGTTTCCCTCAAGACCCCTCAAACTGTCCTCTACCGGGCCCCTCCTATATATTGAGCGAGCATCCTCTGTAACGTATAGATCCTATTTTACAAATTTACCTCCTTTGCAGGTACGAAACCCCTCATTTTATTAAGTATCCTTCTAAATAATATTCCCTCTGTGCCTTAACTATAAGCTCTTCCCAAGTTTAATAGAAACTAAAATAACACGGCTTGTGTGTTCCAAGAGTATCCCATAAGACAGAGCTCCTTATAGAACCAATCTTAAAGAGTTAATTGGGCATGTTATGAAATCCTATTCATTTATAAAGTCAGAGTATGCAAGATTCAGTAAGTGCGAGCGTTTACCCCTTTATTTCAGAAGCCCATAAAAGGATTTACTACTAAAAAAGCCCGGAACCTCGTATTAGGAAATAATTAGCAAGAGCTGAAATGGGTTTTCAAAAAATAAGTGAAATACTTGCTTAGTCAGACGGCTCTAAGATGCAAGTGGACCATAATGTTAAAGTACGTGAGAAGGGATTCTAAGGTGAGGGTCCCTCCTTCGGTAATTTCTATTATTAGAGTTACTTAGTAAAGCTTACTTTAGTATAAAAAGAATCACTTTCATAACAGGCTAACTAATTCCCCCTGTGTAGACCCCCACTTGTGTTAATTCTCTTTGTATCTTTATAGGATAGGTAAGAATTATAAAAACTCCTTCTTTGTTATTTTGTAGTATATAGTCCTAAGGGTTTTTGAATATTATAGATACTTCTACAGTTTAGAATTTTAGGAGAAGTTCCCCTTTATGCTGCAACTATGAGAAATTCTTTAATAATTAGGTCGTATACTGAAGAAATGTTAAGGATTGCTAGGTTTTAAAGAAGATAATTATGAAGTTCCTGGTATTTACTGGGTATCCCTTTAGTAGAACTACAAGAAGTTAAGTCAAGAAAAGACATTGGGCTAGTAGTTACCGCGCAAGTTGGCATTTTAATTTTGGGTTCTCTTTTTAGTTTAGGGATTCAAAAGAGTCCCAATATTAAAATGATAAAGTAAGATTGTGGCAGGGGTTCCTTGATAGCTATATAGCTATACTAAGGGATATTAAAATTCTGCTTGCTAGTAAAAATATATTTTTATAATTACTGTTGAATTGGCACTTAATCTTGTTTAAGTTTAAGGAATTCCGCTCATATATAAAGATTCTAGTACACAAACCAAGTTTGTAAGAATAGAGAAATCTTTTTCGGTATATAATTTTGTTCAAATAATACCATAACTCTTAGAGAAGGGGCACGCATTTAGTAAGGCTTTTCAGTTAAATCGTTTACTTGAGGTATCTTTTGACTACTAGAGAGTTTCCCTTAAGTAAGGAGTGCATTAAGCTTCTTATGTCTTTCTTAGCTTTATTTAATAATTTAGGTAGATTTTTTTAAAGGATTTTATCCTATGCTTCCTTTTTAAGTAGTTCTACTTTTTCTAGTCAAGCTTTCAAGACTTTCTTTGCTTAGTTATATAAAAAGGGGGAACCCCTTAATCCTGTACATCTATATTCAAATTCATAATAATTACTCTATAGGCTAGCCTTGATTTGTGTATCTAATTACTTGCAACTATAAAGAGTTGAACCCTTTAAAATGAATAGAAAGTGAAAAGTACTCCTTCATCTTGAGAATATCCTTGATAACCCAAATCTTTTATCTCCCAGTCCTTGTTTTAAATTTTCCCTAAAATTGTTGGTATTCCTTGAAGGAAAGCTGCTGATAGGACAGAGTTATAGAGTATCTTATCCGGTTATTCTATGATGCACCTTTAAAAGGCAGTGACATTTTATTAATTACTTTATTCCTATTACCAAAGAAACCTTTGGCTAGAGTCCTGCTGAAAAATGAGAGGAGGCTCAGGTCAACTCAACGTATATTGGTTACGTACCTAACTAAAACTATAAGTAAAATACGCCTTTTAGTCGAGGGATTTTAAGGGTTTTTGTAACTACCAGGCAATTTTAAAGAAAAGGATAGCATACACATTATGTATCGATTCAGCTCTAATAGAGTTTTAGCCGCCCTTTTAGAGAGCTTTCTGTAAAAAGATGTAAAGGGAATTTATATTCCCGGGCTCGTGTAAAAAAGGCCCCTAGTAAATACTATAATGTCAAGTTTTTAGTTATAAATTAAGTGTAATTTTTAGAAAAATGCTAGTTAGACATAAGGCATCTGAAATGAGTTTAGTATGTTTCTTGCAAATCGCTTATATAATACCCCAGAAATCTCTTAGTTTTACTTTTCCATGTTGTTTAAGAAAAAGGACCCTCCGTGTTTTTCTGTTTTTAACTATATCTAATTTCAGATTCATTTTCGAGTGTTGAAATAGAAAGGGTATTGATAAACCAGACAGTATACAGAAGCCCTTAATTCGGTTCAAATTCAATCAAGTTAGGAAAGTGCACGCGTTACACATTGACTATATTACAGTCTCTGGATGAATTTCAGCATAAGCTCCCGGTAGGAAACTTCATTTATAGGATAGTAAAGTTAAGAGTTAGACTTCTACTTATCTGCTTAAAGCCCTTTAACAACCCTTTATTTAAGCTACTTCTTGTATCTTTTTTATAAACCTTATTTTTTAATTTAAGAGTCAAGGATCCCGGCTCCTGTTTCAGAGTTAAGGTTATACCTGCAACTTCTTTGTAAGTACGCATAGCTTTTTGTTTCTAGATCCTACCTTACCTGTATACCTGGGTCAACTGAATTTTTTAGTACAGCTAACATAACAAAGAACAAGGGGAGCTCCTTAATTGTAACTGAGAACCCTTCTATATATAATATTATAAGAAAATTCTTTAAATAAAGATTTAGGATAATGGAAACAAAAAAATATGAAAAGGGTCAAAGTTTATATAAATCATTGCGTTTCTCACGAGTTTGGCTGCCTTGTAAGGTGTTGTTTTGCTTTTTACTTTATTTCTAATAACTAAAACTAAAAAAAATAGGGAAATTATACACCCCAGACCTACATCTGACATAAGGAATATAAAGTTGCACTTCCCTTAAATTGAAACTGCCCAAAGCCTGGGAAGTAAAGTGGTTATATTTATATAATGTTGTGTAAAAAGTTCCGTGTGGATTAGTTGACCTTTCATATTCCTTTGGCCAGTACTTTCATGAAATAAGGGAAGTTTTCTCCTATAGATTAACCAGAGTTCAGTTCAGACTTTTTTGGAATAATGTTTTAAGAGGATCCGTTTTCGAGTTCCATAGCATAAAGATAAAAGACAAGTCTTAATCCTTTAATAAAGACAGCTTTCCAAAGAAGGCTTCTTATCTTAATAGGTTTTTAGTTTATGAGGAGTAGAAGTAGCTTTCAAAAGCGTTTAGTACAAGTTCCACTTAGAAGTATAGACAAAATAATATTTTTCCGGGTTCCTGTATTAACCCTGCCCAGTTTCTTTTATAACAGTTTTAAGGGCATTTCCGGTTGCATACATAACTCTTTCTATAATTAATGTAATTTCTGAAACAAGTCCTTGTTTAAATTCCGAATACAAGAAATGAAAGGTGTAAGTAAAGAAGCTTCCATCAGGTTCATGTTTGAGCATAAGTTGAAATTTAGTATCTTTATTGTAGAGGGTTCGTTTCTATTATAGGAGCGGTGGGTCAGTTCTTATAGAGAATTATAAGACAAAGTAGGAAAAATAAAGTAGCACGGGCTCCTGCCTACGCTAGTTGTAAAAGATATCTAAGAAAAACTAATCAGAAAACTTTTACCCTACTAGGATTTCCTTTTAAGTGATTCTTTAATCCGGTTTCGAAAAGAGTAACAATTACTTCAGGGTATTTATGAAATTAAAGTCCACATCCTAATACGAATCCTTGCCCACCGCCCTATACCATAAACCGGCAGTTTAGAAAACTCCAGCCATAAAAGCAGCAGTAACTAAAACCCTTAGCCGCCGAAGAGTATCTAATACCTGTAAAGTAAATTTAGAAGTCCTGACTTATACATATAGCGCCTCGTTTTTTAATGCAGAGAGAATCTTGACAAATACAGCATCCCTGAAAGGACTCGGATAATATAGATTCCTAATTAGAGACTTTCCTATAGTACCTCTTATACTTAAAGACTTTCGGATTTGTAGGCTTTTTCTAATATAATGGATTGTTTAAAAGCTTACAATAGCTATTATAGTACGTGGATATCCCTTGTTTAGACTGTTAAAAGGAGGTATAAGACTTCAGATGCGTACTGATAAAAGAGATGGTAAAGTTTTTAGGGGCATACTAAAGATAATAAAGAATGCAAAGTATGTATGAGTAAAAATGGGAAACTCCTAATTTTGGGCACGGAATATAGATATGAAAAAGGCAGCTTTTGCTTGCTCGTGTCCGTTTGGATTAAAGAGAATATAACACTAAAAAGCGGATCCGTGAGGGAAAGCTATACATTATGTGTTCATAGACTTAAGGCCCCGTATTATATAACCGAAATGTACTCGTTATTTCCCTCTAGATTTTCCTTTTATGGAATTCAATAAATAAGGGATCCTAACAAATGAAATCGAAGTAACTAAGTTTAATAGTGTACAGTACAATATAGGGAAATTTACTCGAGTTGTATGGAATCCTTATAGCATTCTATTCCTAGGGACTTGTTAGATTGCCCCTCTTTGCAGTTTCCCCCTTCTTGGGAGCACGAGCGCTAGCTCCTTTATCTAAACTTACTTATGGATCACCAAGCCTAGTTTAACCATTGAAAGCTCCCCGTTTAAGTAGAATTTCAGTTAATATTAAAGTAATTTTTGTGAATGAGAGAGCCTAGACATTGGCACTGTGGGTTTTCAAAAGTATTCCAGATTTCTAGAATTGTTTTATCAACGTGAGGTCTTTAAACTTTTTATACTAACTAATAAGCTAAGTTTTCTAGGCTAGACTTTATACTTATTCTATGTACTAGAAATTTTAGTTTTGAATTCTGGCGAGGATAATAGCACCTTTCAAAGAAATTAATAATTCCTCTAGTTTTGCCTAGTAAGATTAGGGAAATTTATTATATATATAGCCCTGCTCTTACCTATTATGATTTTACTGAATTATATACTTATTCTCCACTTTCACTAAAAGATCAGAACCTTTACCAAGGGTATCCTTAGGTTTATCGCTTTTACCCTTAAGCTTTAGAAGCTAATTGATTAACAATCTTAGATTTATGCTTTATACTCTATCCTAACTCTACTGATACTGGAAATTACAAGGGCTTTTAAATCTCTAGTGCTCCCGCAAATTCGTATCTATTAGCTTACTGCTATATTCTAGACTATAACTAGGAATTCTTCTTTAAAAGGGGGAGAGGGGGAATACTAACTCAACTCCAGCTAATTTTGAACAGTTTCTTTTAAACAAGCACCCAAGAACTTCCTTTTCCAGTAAGGCTACCTTTTTTTCGTTGAGTTTTCCAGTCTCGAGGCTGTACTTAGAATACCCTTGGCTAGCTCCTTTTCTCTCCGGTTTTTGAATGACTCATCTGAAGAATTCTAGTTTTAAGTGGGCAGCACTTACGTTTTCTATTTGGGAATTACAGAGTAGCTTTAATTAAAAGGGATTCCTGAAGCAAAGGAAATAGAGCCGGTAACCACTTCTTTTGTAGATGGACGCCTTTAGCTTGTTAATTCCTCTTTGTGACTTAGTATCGCAGGAAATTCTAGATAGTACATACGTTATAGCCACTTCTTTATTCATATTCCTACTCTTCATATTCATAGCTAGACTCTGTATCTTAGTTTGACTAGCTTTCTATAGCCCTTGTTTCTTATGTCCTATACCTAGACCTACACTCTTAATAGCTGTACCTTGAAAAAAAAGCTACTCCACTCACTACACGAGCTTTTTTAGCCCTGTCCTTAGTTTGAAACCGGGTAAGAAAAAGAAATCCCTTTAAAGAGAAACCCTCTAACACAGGACCAAGATTTAGTACTAAACGGAGTCCCCTCTATTCTATCTCCTATGCTTTTCTATAAACTCTTTAGGTTGCAGATTGCTTAATTAGATCCGCAGCTGATTGCCCTTATAAGAGAATTCCTTGTTACTTATGACTTCCTACTCATTTTACTGAAAAACAGGACTCTTAATTTGGAATTGAATTCCTCCTACTTACTATTTCTGGATTAGAGACTCCGGTGAAATCCTTCTTTTACAATATATCCTAGGAAAACACCCTATCTTAAAAAGGTTTATTAGTTTTCCTTCCTAAGAACTCTGTCTAACTAAAGATTTCATTCCTTACCTTATCTCATCAGAAAGATAAGAAAAAGCTTTTCTTTACTATTTCTACACACTACTATCCTTACCGGCAAACAGATGGCTTTGGCTTAAATTCTTTTACAATTCTTACTTTGACTTATTAGATCCTGTCTAGCAAACAGGTTCTAATTGAAAATTCTCTTTAATTCCTAGCACCTAAAAGCAGCTATATTTATTTCCATTTAGTAGGAATTCCCTTAATCTAAGAAGGGATCAAAGAACTGAGTGGGTTGCCCCTTAGTGTTCCTCTTTTCAATTTAAGTAAGGAAGTATCAGTAAAGGAATAATGACTAAACATCTTTCTATCTCAGCCAGTGTCCCATCTAAAAAGGAATTATTATCAAAACAGGTAAACGAATTCACACAAGGAGTTTTTGTTCCTCAGGTTTTTCTTACTGAAGGAGTTGACGCTTAGCTAAAATTGTAGGTAAAGCCTTTTCTTAATTCTGTAAGTTTCTAAATAATAAAGTAAATAGTAAATCTCCTCTCAATAGCTTTACAATATAAATTTCTTTTATAAGTAGTATAAGTAGTGTTTGTTTTAGATACCGTTTATAAGCAAACTTATATATATATAAAGTTTATTTCTTACAAGGGCTCTTCTTAAACTAAAAGGGGAATTAGGAATTTCTAGGATATTGGTGATCTTTCTTTATTGTTTGCAAGGCCCTTAATCAGTTCAAAAAGTATATTTCCCTTTTTATTAATTTGTACAGATATTACCAGTAAAAGCTACCTATGAATAAAATTAAGAATAAATCCTTATTTAATATTAGCAAGCAATTCAAAGCTAAATTAAAGGTAAACTGGACTTTTTTATAAGAGAATCTTTCTTACCTTAGCTAATACTATTAAAACCCTTGTTTTTTGCACTCCCTATATAGATAGTAGGAATTCCGGGTTATTATCTATAAGATCCTGGACCAAAATACCGAAAAGCAAGTATTTATTCTTAATACTTTAGTTTGTTTTGTACCCTTTTTGTAAAAATCTAGGTATTCCCATCTAAATAAGTATTAAAATTCTCATAGAAGTCTAAACTAAAGCTAGGGTTTTAGTTTATAAATAAAGCTGGGATAACCAGTTATGAAAAGGAAAAGTAACTGTAGAGTACCCTTGCTTTTACTTTAAAAAGTAATTTTATTGGGTGTTTCTTGTAGTAAATTTTAAGTCTTGTTACAGACAGCAAAAACTAATTGAGTAATTGAAGCCCTTAATTAGGAATAGTTTTAATTTCTCTGTGTTGGAAGCTCCCCCGCTTAGGAAGGTGATTTATCATAAAGATTTCATTTTGAGTCGGGTCTAGCTGTAAAAGGAATACCTTTGTGCATTTTCTATTAGGACTCTTTTAAAAAACGTCCTTTTTCCTTAAGGGCTGGGCCTGCTTACATGAAATAATAAGGAACTTACCTTACTGAGTATTCTCCAAATTCCTGCGTTAAGAATTTAGGAATTCAGAACTCTAAAAACAGTAAGACAACAGGAGTGCCTCTAGAAAGCGACACCATATTGAAAAGGTCTTACCTACCCGCCCCTTACTAACTATACATTTTTGGAGCCAAATCTCTAAGAGTGGAATTTCTCTATACAAATCCAGCTTTTCTATACAGGAAAACTCCAAAAAGCTCTCATGAAAAAAGGCCCTTTTTAAGATTCCTGAAAAAGACCTCATCAATTTAGTTAATAAAAACGCGTTTTTCGCGTGTTTGTATCTAAATGATTTGAAAGGCCCAAATTACAAACTTTTTCTAGATTCCCCATAATTTTAAAGGAAATAAAGAGAGTACTCCCTATTATGCGAAAGGAGAGAACAAGAACTTACAAATTCGTAGATTCATTAAAAAGCATAATCATAAGTTTTTATCAAGAATTTTTACAAATAGAAATGCTACACTTGACCCTCTCTTTAATCCAAAGATTAAATAGGTAGAATTCTTAGAGTCAGATAATGCATCTAAAAAGGGGGGAATTCCCTTAGTCTCACAGAAAAATAAGTATAGTAAATTAGGATATACCTTATAAAACTAGTAAACATTAATAAAGTTTAGTCAGATATAGAGCTACTAAAAGCATAACATGGGTTGTAGATACTTAATCTAGAAAATTATCTTATTACTAAATTTTTCTAAGGGAGTGGTGTAGCTAAACAGAAGAATTAACATCTAGTTATAATCGTAATTTTGGTAGAAACAAGGGATTGGGATACTAATTTCAAATATTTCCCTTTTGTAATATTCTATTTAGAAAATATCTACACTTTGTACGTGGCATCTTATATCTATATGGGTACGAGCCCACGCTTAACTGGATCAAAAAAATGTTAATAAAGAGCTAACCACCCCAAAAGCTTTACCTTTCATTTTTGTACCTAAGTCTATACCGAGGACTTCCTCTCAACTTTTATTAAGGCAACTTCGCCTAAAGTACCCGGCAAGAAATTCCTACTAAAATCTTATTTAACCTCTTGGAAAGTATAGAATACTAAGTAAGAGCCCTCAAGGGGATTTTAGACTCTCTAGAACTTATTACGATTCTTTACCAGCCTGGTCTGTTTAGGAGCTAACTTCGGGATTTTCCCGCTATTAAAACAAAAGTCTTTTTTAATCTTTAAGTTTATATAGGGGACTTTTGGCACTAGAATATGATAAAACTATAAAGTAGTACTCGCCTCTAAGCGCCTACGGCAGGATCAAAATTACGTGAGATTAAAAGAGTAAATCCTCCTTACAATAATACTATAAGTTCTAGTTTAATAACCCCCTATGCAAAAGAATCCCTTTGGTAATGCACGAGGTTCAGAAATGGAAGACAAAAAGTTTCTAAGTCTTTTGGTAGAAAAGGAGCGATGGCATGTATATTCGTTTACCACGCAAGAACACCGCTTCTTATAAGAATATTTGAACACAAAGTAACTCAGTAGAAACTTCCCTAACATTTAGTGCCATCCGCTTTTTATTATAAGACTTGCACTACTTCGACGTGAAAGCATTCAACTTAACTTTTACTTTCAAGATTTAGTGAAACTTTATTTATTACCTCCCAGCCCCTGACATAGGTATTCCCTCTGAATCTTACTTTTTTTTTCTTTTTTCTATTTTTATCATTGGTAAAAGCTTACAACTTATAAAGGGAAGTACTTTATTTCCAGAATACTTTATCATAAGACCTCTCTGAAGTATCTTGAGGCTCGGCGGTTTTGGTGCAATATTAGAGAAAGGGCTCCTAATTATATAAGTCTTTTATACAGCATCCTATTTTTAAGATTCAAGCTACCCTTTTTAGTTTTTCGAATTAGATTTAGATCTTCTTTTACATTTATTTTGCTGTCAGTATAGTCTCACTCCTTCGAAGTTAAAGCCTAAAGCTAAGAATAAGGGATCCCTTTATCATCCAACAATTGGTTTGTTCTCCGTTCACTAACTTATACTTTTAAAGCATCAATTTGTATAAGAGCCCTCTGCTTTGCGAAAATAAAAAGTCCCCGTATGCTAGGTAAGCACAACCTTGAGAACAAAATTCCGTTAGCTTCAGGCGATGCCTAGGAATAGGCAGGAAAAGAGCTGCATAGCCTAATCGGAATAATTACGGAAATCCTTTACTACGACAAATTGTTTGGTGAAAACTGCTTATACGAGCGTCAACAAAAACTTGTGTGTTTTTAGGTATGTCATATCCCATAAAATTGGCATCTCGTATAGCACTTCATGGAACTAGAAGTGGAACACGTGGATGTAATCTCAATGATTCTTTCACCACGGCCTACAGATATGGAAGATTTTCGAGATCACTTTCTTCCAACTAATTCAGATTTGGTATGATGATTTGATGGAGCTCAGCTTTGACATTATTCATTGACTCAGAGTTGTAACCAGACCAATCAAAACTTGTATGTGACATATATTAAATATAAAAACGCGCACCAATAATAACTTATAACCACACCAATACAGTTTGTAAGTGATTTACTAAAAAAACGTGCGCCGATAAATTTATGTAACGACACCAGTGGTGTTGGTAACTACTATATTTTCATATCAAAACGCGGGTCAATAAGAATTTGTAACCTAACCAATTGTAGTTTGTAACTAAAATGCACATGTACCACACATGAAACAAACACACATGCGTCAATCCTCTTCCAACTAATATCTAACAACTATGTTAGTGTTTGTGTTTACATCTACTAGTTTCAGCTCATGTGCATTTAGAATTTTATCCATATCATTACATTTATACTTGATGTCACCTGAAAAATAATAAGTTATTGTGACAAATAAAAAGATGACATGTGACGCTCAAACGTAGTGTAAAGTATACCCAAAAATCAAGCAACCAAACTAACCCTTGATTTAGGGAAGACCAAACTTGTGCTTAAAACCCTGAAATAATTTGAATCATCCGCTCTACAAGAAAGTCAACGTGACAAACAACTGGATCCAAATTAAGCCAAGATGCCATATCTGACCAACCAAACTAATTTATATAGGCACACTCTGGCTGGACATTGCCGCTTGAGACAAGATCAAGAAGAATCAACTATAAAAAAAAGTTGTAAACCTCTCATTCACGGTAACTTTGAAACACACAAGAACATGTAAAATATTGAAAAGTTCCTTAAACTTGTGATCTTGTCAATTTCTTTAACATGATTTCGGAGAAAACTCTAAAAGCTTGGTGAAAGAAAACAAAAAGGATAAAGAAAAGATTGTGATAATGCTAAAACCTATAAATAAGTAAAAGAAGAGAATGGTAAAGTCTAATCACGAGAGGACATGTAAATTTGAATCAACTAAAGTGTACACCTTAACTTCATTATTTATTAATAACCAAGAACAACACATACTCAACATTGCATTTTTAGGCAAATAAACTTCACCAACATTCATAAGAGATTCTAGAACATATGCTTCTTGGGAACGACCAATAATGGTTTGAGCTTTCTTGCAGTCATGCCTAAACTATCATTCATATCCAAATTTTCCAAAGTCAAGGAACCATCAAGTTCCCAATCAAATTGGTGCAACAATGTGCCCAAAATCAAGTGCGAAAGTCGGTGAGCTAGTGACAAGCCAGCACAGATTCTTCTACCAGCTCCAAACGGAATAAACTCGTAATGTTGTCCCTTATAATCAAGTTTTGATCCCAAAAATCTCTCTGGCTTGAACGACAAAGGATCTTCCCACACTTCAGGGTCTCTTCCAATAGCCCATGCGTTCACAAAAACTTGTGTATTTTTAGGTATATCATATCCCATAAAATTGGTATCTCGAATAGCCCTTCGTGGAACTAGAAGCGGAAGCGCCGGATGTAATCTCATTGATTCCTTCACCACGGCCTGCAAATATGGAAGATTTTCAACATCACATTCTTCCAACTTCCGATCTGGTCCAACAATTTGATGGAGCTCAGCTTTGACTTTAATCATTGACTCTGAGTTGCGCAGTAGTTCTGTCATTGCCCATTCAATAGTTGTACTATTTGTTTCAGAACCCGCCATAAACATTTCCTAAATATGGTACAAGAGTTAAGTGCAAAGCAATTAGTAGAGTACCATAAAGATGAGTATATACTCAATCAAAATAGATAATGACAATCCTTTCTAAAGGACTATTTTTAAAATAAAGTGTGAAGTTTCTCTAAAACGTCGGAAATAGGAATTACCAGAATGAATATATTGACTTGATTATCAGAAAACTTTTCCGGTTCCTCGTTTCCACTCCCTTCAAACCCCAACATCACATCCAAGAAATCCCTCCTCTTCCCCGACGCGCCGCTGCTCGTCGCCGGTTGTTCTTCCCGCCGTTCCTTCACAAACCTAGAAGCGATCTCTAGAGCTTTTCCAAGATCTCTCTCCATCCTCCACCCTAGGCCTTGCAGGTCGAACCTCCTCAGCCACGGGAAGAAGTCGGCCAAGTTGGCGCGTGCCCCGAACTCCGCCGTCCCCTCCACCGCTTCGATGAACTCCGGTCCCACCTTGGACTGCGGATCCACAAGGTCACGTGACATCACGAGGTTTCCAATCAAGTTAAGCAACGTCAGTCCAACGAAATGCGAAACCTTAACCCCACAACTTCGGTTGTTGTCTCTCTTCACTCTCTCCGCCTCCTCTTCGATCCACCTCACCATGTCGTCCATGCACTTCCTCCTCATCGGGACCGTCTCGTTGATCCGCTTGGTGACCAGCATGTCCACCGTTACCAACCGCCTGAGCACGCGCCAATATGACCCGTACGGAGCTAGAGCCATGGAGCCTTGGGCGTATCCGTGCACGCGCATGTTCTTAAGGATGTACCGATCCGCGAAAGCGAGGTCGTGGTTCTTGAAGAACTCGGCGGCCGCCTTGGCGGAGACTATGGCCATGCTATTTACGGAGCCTAGCTTCAGCCATATGACGCCGCCGTACTTGTCTCTCAGCTGGTTTAAGGTCCGGTGGGGCACTGTTCCGAGATCCAATATGTTGCCGATTATTGGCCATCCCGGAGGACCCGGAGGAAGATTCCGGCCGCCGGAGTTTTTCTTCCGGCGGGGAAGGAAGAAAAGCAGTGGTAAGGTCAAGACTGTAAACCACACTAGAAAATGTGGAACCGATTCTATCATATCGTGAGTGATCAGCTTCTGAAGTGTAGAGCAAGTCTTATAATATTTCTGCCTAGAAATTGCCAACCACTAGTGACACATTTATAATAGTGTCCTGTTTATATTAGAAAATTTGACACTTGTCAATGAATTATGTCTAGTACACGGGGAAATTTTAACTTCTTTTTTTTAACTTCTATTTGCACAACAAAATTTATTTTTGAAGATGTTAATTAAAATAACACGAACAAATGAAATAAAAATAAGATCAAACAATGAGACACACAACAATATACATGCTTCGACCTAATTAATGCTTATGTCAATGGGTTTCATTTCACATTTCTTGTTGGATTCTTCAACATCAAGAGTATACGAGAACACCAGTACTAAATTGATCTTTTTAGGATTCTCCCACGAACTAATATTTGACAACAACGTCAGGCTTTGTGTTTACATTTACTAGTTTCAGCTCACGTGCATTTAGGATTTTATCCATCTCATGCATTCATACTTAATGTTACCTGAAAACTGATAAGTCATGTGACAAATAAAAAGATGACACATGATGCTAGAACGTAATCAATCGAGCAAGCTGGCCCTCAATTCAGAAAAGACCAAACCTGCGTTTAAAATCTTAATAAAACATGAATCTTCCACTCTACAATGTAGTCAACGTTTTCTTAGAGCTGCGGCATCAGTCCTAGAGCCGCATCTTTGGCTCCCTCACCCGAACACAAAGAGTCACATGCATGATTCGAACACGAAGAGGTTCCTTGTTTTATCACTTCTCTTATATCTTATCTCCTCTTTCTCATTCATAAATTTACACTTACCATCTGAATTTATTATGTTTATAAGGTAAGATATCGGAAGAAAATAATAAAAATGAGCATGTTAATGTCTGATATTTGAGCATGATTGTTTAATGTGTTGGCATGTTGCATTTGTATATGATTTCTGTAGTTTTTTTAGGTTGAGGTTTTCAACAATATGTTAAATTTATCAAGCATGTTAGATGCAGAAAGAGATATTCGACCCTTATTTAAACTCAATTTAACTTGTACTATATGAATAAAAAAGTAGCATATATTCATTTTAAAATATATAGGTCAGTAAATAGGGTTAGATAACCAGTGATTTTAAAATAAAATAAAATAAAAACAGACAGGGCATCAATTCAAGTGCATCAATAATGATTCTGGAGACAATAATATTTGTAATCTTATGATATTTATCAATTCAATTGTGTTGAGAGAAGAGACAAAGAAATGATTCTGGAGATAATAATATTTGTAATCTTATGATATTTATAAGATCATAATATGAGTCAATGGGTTCAAAAGTTGGAAAAGAAGCTCTAACTACTGTTT
This sequence comes from Pelargonium nanum, assembly GCA_036897485.1. NCBI lineage: Eukaryota > Viridiplantae > Streptophyta > Magnoliopsida > Geraniales > Geraniaceae > Pelargonium > Pelargonium nanum. The sequence continues at coordinate 52,147 of JAYMTF010000096.1, forward strand.
TGCCAATATTTAATTAAGCTTGTGATCCATACATATGATAGTTATTCGTTTTATAATTTTTAATAACTAATAAAACAATGTATTAAAGGTTAATTGGTTTTGTCTTTCTACACTTGCACTTTTTTTGCTTTGGTCTCTAATCTGGGTTTTGTATGGTTTGACCCTTTAGACTCATCTAGTATGTCACGTCATCATGTCATTTTAGATTTTAGACCACATTAACAGTACATGTTATACTCTAATTGCGATAGATGAAACAATAGCATTTCATTTTATTTTTATTGAGGTAAGAACGCCCAACGACGTTGTTTCGGGTGTGGTTATCAAAAAATGAAATGTTTTCGTTCCATCTATCGCAACTAAAGGATGACATGGACTAAAATCTTAGGTGACATGATGATGACATGACATCCTAAGCTGACGTGGCGCATGAAAATCGGTTACAACTTATAATGTGAGAGTTCAAATTATGCTAAATCTTAATTAGGGGCTAAAACTAAAAACAATGTCAGCCCAATAGAGACAAACCAAGTGACTCATATATTAATATTCAATTTAGCTTGCTATTCACGTCTTGCACATATTAAATTCTAACACTTAGTTCAATGCTTATCATGTTAAGTTGTTAACCTTCACATTCTCTTTACATAATTGATTTTTTACCATTATTATATTGTAAGTATATAATAACATTTGGCTAGCCCCCTAGGGGGTGACGGTCAAGACACACATCTTCAAGTAGGAGGTCGTGGGTTCAAATCTCATTGCGTCGGGTGGGGTGGGGTTTTGGGTTAAAAGAGGAGAGCTACCTCCTGTTGTGTAGCTCAACTTTAAAAAACAAAACAAAACAAAAAAAAAAGATTTGGCTGACCTTAATTAGACGACATATATAATTGATAAAAAAAATTATTTTCAAGGATTTACATTATTTCATAATTATTTTCTTTCTCATTTAAGATAATTGCATGAGTATCCCTAAGGGATGACGCGATGATCAAGATACATATCTCCATGTGAGAGAACGTGGATTTAACTCTCATTGCGTCGGGTGGGGTAAAGTTTTGAGTTAAAATGATAGAGCTATTGTCTATTGTGTAGCTCAATTGTTCAAAAAAGAAGATAATTGCATGAGCTCACATTAAACACACTACATATAGTCTGCCATGTTGGTTCAAGCTTTGCACTTCACATAGTCGTGTGCAATAGCAAAAATTGTTCTTATTGTTTCAAATCGAGTCATAGGTGCAATGGCTTGAACTTATACTACTAAATCATCAACTCTAATACCATGTTAAATTTCAATAATGACTTGCATACTATAGTTGAGCTTCCACTGCTAAAAGTCCAACTTTCTTAGTAGAGATTCACTTCCGCCATTATATTTAACCATTTTATCTTATATTAACCAATCTGTGACACTTTTAGTCATCAATTCAACACTCCCCCTCACGTGCGACCTTCACATTTCTCTTCTTATCAGTGGACTCGACACATGCATAATCAAGAGTCTTTATAAATCGACATCATAATACTTACGCTAGCTTTAAGTTTTCTTTTGAATATCCACTTCACTCCAACGACGTCTTTACCTTTTTAGCAGGATTACTAGTTTCTAGATTCCAATTCTTTATTACATGAAATTGGTTTCCTCCTACATGGCTTTGCACCCAAGGCTTTATCAATTTTAGCCTCCTCATACCTTCTTGATTTTGCTTCCAGCAGCTCATCAGCTCTTACTTCTGCATGAACTGATTCATTCTGAACTTGCACATAATTCATTTCTTTAACATGATTTCGGAGAAAGCTCTGAAAGCTTGGTGAAAGAAAACAAAAAGAATAAAGAAAAGATTGTGATAAATATTAAAACCTATAAATAAGTAAAATAATAGAATGATAAAGTCTAATCCGAGAAGACATGTAAATTTGAATCAACTAAAGTGTCCAACTTAAATTCATTATTTATTAATAACCAAGAACAACACACCCACATTCAAAAACATTCAATTTTTAGGCAGATTAATAAACTACACCAACATCCATAAGAGACTCTAGAACATACACTTCTTGGGAACGACCAATAATGGCTTGAGCTTTCTTGCAGTCATGCCTAATTTATCATTCATATCCAAATTTTCCACAGTTAAGGAACCATCAAGTTCCCAATCAAATTGGTGCAACAATGTGCCCAAAACCAAGTGCAAAAGTCGGTGAGCTAGTGACACGCCAGCACAAATTCTTCTACCAGCTCCAAACGGAATAAACTCGTAATGTTGACCCTTATAATCAAGTTTTGATCCCAAAAATCTCTCTGGCTTGAACGACAAAGGAT
>JAYMTF010000097.1:0-54225 GCA_036897485.1 Pelargonium nanum
AGACAAATTACCTATATCGACTGGATTCGAACCCGCGCATCACGGGCAAACTAACCAGTGCTCTAACAACCAATTAGGAATCAGGAATACCCACTAAAGACAACTGAATAGAACTCTTGACTATACTCCATAGAATACAAATGCTGAGCTACTTAACGAAACTGACAACTAAAAACCGAGCTATGAAACGCAATTGACTATACAGGAAAAACTACTTACTTTTGAGCTATACAAGAAATCCGTCTTGTAAAACCTCTACTAGAACTGCTTACTTGACTACTTAAGTACAATTGAAGTAGGTACAAAACACTGAATGTATTCAAGACGAGCTAAATCTATTTCGGGTCTCTTAAGGGCTTTAGCATACATATGAAAGAGAACTGGCCTAGCTCAACCTCCACTTTCTAATCCACCGAACGCTTACGGTACTCGTATTCTTTACAGAAAACCCCTATCTTCTACCACGCAGGGCAATTGGGGATCAGAACTGAGAGCACCTTTCCACGGAGCTGCCTTGGGAATTAAGAAAAGTGAAAGAAGTCCTAGCTCTAAGTCAAATAAGAAAGATCTAGGTCACATACGAAAGGAAAAAGGTTAGTTACAGCTCTAAACGAAGGTGAAGAGTCAAATCATTCTATTTATCTTGGATTAGGAATTGAGGAAAGGCAAGATTGATCTTGTAAGTGAGGGAAGCTTGTCTTGAACACGCGAATGGATTGATTAAATAGGAAAGGAGGTGGCATTCGAACCAACACCCGTTCTCACTTTACCGACTGCTTGAACCAGCAAAAAGACTGAAAATGTACTCTTTACTCACTTTACTACTAAACTTACTACTAATAAGGTTTTTTGTGTCTTTTAAATAGCAATCTTTACATAGTACTTAAGAAACTGCAAGTTCCATTGCAGGGACGTCGTACGACAGACTTGCCCTACTTTATTTGTTCCCCTTTGACTCTACTGAAACTTGATTTATAGGTACGACATTTGAAAAGGAAAACCTTGGTGAACATCCCGTTGTATTCTTGATTATTTACACGAAGAGTTCCACTAGAGCTGCTTTGAATGAAGTTTTTGCTTGACATACTAGTTATAAGGACTCCAGATAAGCCGAAATAATGTGGGTTCCCCTTAACTTTAAGGAGTTTGTTCAATAAAGTACGATATTTATAAATATATTCTTGGATTTTTGAGTGCTGAAAGATAGACCCTTTCGTTTTTCTTGTGCGGGTATTGTTGAAAAGCAGTTCCTGCGAGCAGAGTTTTCTTTTTAAAGCTTACGTAAATGAATTTAGTAAACTAAAAAGAGGCTATTCCCTTTTTCTTGTAGGTTTCCCATTTTGGATAATGATAATAAGGACTTTTGGGGGTAAAGACCTAGAGCTAAGGAAATTGAGTAAATAAGAGAAGTAATGGTTAAGTCTCTGTTCGGTAATGCTTACTTTTTTAGGTACCTCTAAATTGGAAAACTCAAGAATCTCCAGGAATAAATAGGAAAGGCTTAACCGGAGCATAGTTAAGAGTTGTGTTTCTTAGGGCAGGTAAGTAAAAAGGTCTACAATATAACCCCTAAGTTCTTAGCTAGTTTTCAAGGGGGCGCTTGCTAAGTTTTGTAAGGCGGGGCAGTTCTATTAAATTAATGTGTATGGTTGCCCTTTCTGGTAAAACTATAAAAGGAAACCAGAGCTTTTGGCTATTAGATAAGGTTAGTCAGACAAAGCTTGAGTTAAAGAAAAATGAGAAGAGTTACTATGATACCGGGTTAAACCTTCAATTTAAACTAATTAAAAGCAGGGGGTTTAGTAAACCCTAACAATTAGGACTATCTCATATCAAAGTCTTAGGATTCTTGTTGTTAGTTCTCTCTTGCAGCAAATAAGTAATAGAAAACCCTAGGTTTCTCTAACAAAAGAGCTCTATCTCACTCTTAGTTGTAATACCTTGTACTTGATCTTGCTTTCTTAATAGTCTAGTCTTCTTATCGGTCGTCTGTAGCTTTAATGTTATAACTGGTCTTATTGCAGCCTGTACTTATAGTAATAGTAGTATTAGTATAGGGTAGTTAAGAGTAATTGTAGTGGTTAAAGGAGTCCATTCATACATTAGGATAACAAATATACCTTACTTCTTCCAGCCCTGTCTTTGTATTACCAACCTTTTTGTTACTCTTCTTCATACACCAACTTTCTATATAAGGAATTTCCCTTGTTGAAAGAACTCACTCTTGTTACTCAATTCTGATACCGCTGTCAAGAATTTGGTAATAAGCAGCCATATATAATAAAACTAACCTCTTACTTTTGCTAACCCCGATAAGCAAAAGCTTTCGTGTTTTTCTTGAACTTTGGTTTATTCTAAATAAAGCTAAAACACGAATATTTTTTGTGATATCTGCAACTCTTACACTCTAAAAATGAAAAGAATTCCTTTCTTATTAGTCTTCTATAACCCCTTCTTTCTAGCTGTACTTATCTTATTACCTTCCTAAACTTTAAATGGACCTTATATAAAATACTGAACAGATAGACCTACTCAAAGAGGAATGAAAGCAATTACTCCAAAAAACGTTCTAGAACTTACTAATACTATAATACTAACTCCCGTATACCCCTTATCTATTATATTACTAGTTACAATAAGAGATTTATAAGTACAATAAGTCTAGGCTACTATAACTACCATAAGAAGACTCCTATCTAGAAGAATACAGCTAAGACAAGTACAGGTATCAAGAAGAAGGCTCCTCCTATCAAGAGTAAGAAAACCCAGGCTAATAAAACAGATAATACAAAGCTGGTTGTCCTAACGTAAGGTTAATTATACTAGAATTCTTTTTCCGGAGTACCCATATTATAGATAAAACCCCTTACCTCGATCTATAGGCGGTTAAACTAAAAGCATTAAAAAAGCACGTGTCGTCCCAGAAGTTCCGGTTGATTTAGGAGCACTATTACATTAGATATTAGTTTTCCTCCTATTCTCCTATCTGTTTGGCAAGAGGATTGCCTTGTTTCTTAGTATCTTTTTTGTCTATCTTGTATCTATCGAAGATATCCCAACTTTGATCTTAGTAAGACCGTATTAGCTCAAATAAAAAGGAAAGAGTTTCCATTTGTAAAGTATTCTACCATCTAAGACTACCTATTTATATGAATTTCTTGCACTAATTTTATTAGGGGTACGCCACCTAAGTAGTATAAGAAAACTGATATTAAGAGTTCATAAGCAAGCATCCTAGTAATTCAAATTCGTACTCAACTTGCTCTTATAACTATAAAAATTACTTGATTATTAACGTTCGCCCTTATTCGAGAAAAAACAGCTAGTCCACTCTAACCTATAACCTTCCAGAGTTTTTTCTTTCTGAACATTATTAGTGAAAAAAAAATGTATAGGAGAGGAAAAAAGGCTAATGGACACTCTATTTATTAAATCAGTGAATTCCTCCTAAGCCACGGGGGATACTTCGGGAGTCCATTATAGAAGCTTTTCTGTTTTAATAATAAATTTTACAAATACCATAAATAGACTGAATGAATGAGGTAGCATAGCTCAAATAAGTTTGCCTTACTTATGTCCTTACTATAGCTACTCTTAAGCAAACCTTGAGGAAGAACCCCAGCAATAAGTAGAAGATACCTTACCTCTATTCAAGCCGAGTAATTCGTACTTTACAAAGATAGACTTTTAAAGTAAGTCTAGTGCTTAAGCACTACAAGCTCCTTATAAAAAGCCCTAGTTAAGGTAACCTACTTGAGTCAAATTTCTTTAGATTATACCATATTTTACAAAAGTATCTTAGTAAATGAAACAAAGCTGCACTACGGGGGGTGCAGGGAAGGGGAAAGTAGTACAAATAGAAAGCAAATACATCTAAGGAAAGCCTTTTTAAGAGGAAGTACTCCTTTTTTAATGTGTAATTAAGCTGTATTTTTAACAAGTAAGACATTAACAACACTTTTTGTTAAGGGTTTTGGAGGTTTGTACGGTAATCATTAAAGTAGTAAATCAGTTTTGGGGCAAAAGCTGGCATTTTAATCGCTTAGATATATAAGTCTTTATTTGATTGCTGACAGGACATTTTGACAATAAGAGATACCTATTGGAGGAATGGCTGAGTGGTTTTAAGCATTGGTTTGCTAAATCAACATACGGGGGGCAACCTTGTATCATGGGTTCAAATCCCATTTCCTCCGCACAAATCACAAAAATGTACCCCATGGTTCTTATTAAGTTTTGTATTTTCTTATCTTTAGTTGTAAGAGTAATATTTAATATTAGAAGTACTTTTCATGATATCACTATATAAGAATTTATTTAACAACAATGGCAGAAATCTCTCAATTAGAACAACTAGTAAATGCTAGGCTGGCTTTAGATGGATAAATTTGCTATAAAACTTTATTATAAGTTACAGATTCTACTATGAGGGCATTAGTCAGAAAAAGACCTTATTATATTTATGTATGTTACTTCCTTTTTAATTACCTAGAAATGGAACCCATTCTTGGATGCCTATTATGGGGAGGTCAGGCTTGCTTGTCTTAATAAAGTAGTCTGCTTGAAATCTTTCGTTCCTCTATCTCTATTCTAAGTTACTATAAAGAGTTTTTTATACAAATTATACCTAAGATTCTCTATACTATTCAATTTCAGAATAGGAAGCCTCAAGTTCAATAGGAAAGGAAGCGTATAAAGACACAAAATATTATAAAAGCTCTTTCGAACAGGTTTCTTTTAGACTCTCTATTATTGGAATGGCTAAGTCCTAATTCCTTAATTAAAAGGGCCTGAGAGTTCTTCGATCGAAAAAAGTGCAGAAATTAACACGGGTTTATTAGTATCAAAAACCCTTCTGTCTAGTAGGAAATCTTTAAAAAATACAGCTTCTTGCGGGCACTTACTGCTTTATATTAGATGACTTTACCTTTTTTTCTGGTGCCGGCTCATATATAAAGGCTTTTGCAATTAGAAATCCAAGTAAAACTTTATTGTACAATATACATTTACAAGATCTATAGGAAAATGCTGCTTAACCCTAGTTAAACCCTTTATTTACTTATTCCCGACCCTACAGAAAGCTCCAAAAAACTGTTGGGATTCCACCTTCCTATACCTAAAAAATTTTAATATACAATATTATTATTTGGAATTACTAGCTTCTTTGGAACTACAGTTAACAATATTTAACAGCTAGGGATATTTGATTTTTAGGATTTTTTCCTTATATATGGCGAGTCAGTATTAGAGTTTTGAGAGTATCCTCAATAGTACTCTATCTTTTTAATCCGTTTCGAGAAGGTTTTATGCTTTTAGCAATTCCTAGGTTAAGTAAAGTTTGTCTGTTTTTACGGGAAGAACGCTATATTTTAATGATACTGACAAGTTAGGATTCCTGCCTTAATCACCCTTCATGAAAGTTTCCCCTTTAATTTAAGAAAGAGCTATTTCCTCTTTTCTTCCTACAAAAATAACATAGTAAGGGCCCAGCCCCATTTTTATTCATTCTAATGGAATCGGCCCCTTATTTCTGTAAGTGGTTGAGACTCGAGAGAGTTGCTAAGCAGGAGTCATTTAAACATTCTATTCTAGATTTATCCTTTTTACCAGATAACCTTTGGTCAAAGCCTTTTATAAGGGTTCCTCCTATCTTTAAGAGGGGCGTCTATAATAATTTTCTCAAGTGCCTAATTAAAGTTAAAGGTTTAGGTTTTCTCTAACAGATATTAGGAAATATTTCTTCATTTCTACTCCTAGAGTCCCTTGTTAAATTAGTGACATAAATTTAAAGGATAGATTATAAGAATAAAGTTAACACTATTGAGTTTGAACCACCAACTTGTTTACAAAAAGCTTGCCCAAAGGAATACCCCCTTAGTGAAGGGACCTACCAACTAAGTTAGGAGGTGCTTTTTAAAGTGCATCTCTTGTGTTGGAGAACTGAAGTCAACCTTATTATCTAGCACCAAAAAAGCAAAAATGTTAATTTAGGATAAATCGGATAAAGAAAAGAGATAAGTTTCTATATCTGGCAAGCAGAAGTTTACAATATAATTAGCAAGAGAAGCTAGTTTTCTAAAGAGTCCTCTTTTATATTCATATAGTATATTATATTATAGGGTATATAAAATACTAAGAATTTCTGAACCTTTTTTGTAAACCTGGCTTTTAGGGTTTCGGTAAATTCCTAAAAAGAGTAAAAAACTAAGTAAAAAGGTATTAGTAGTGGGTTTTATACTTAATACTCAATTAGGTAAGTGCGGCCTTAGCTGCCTTTTGGTTCAAGATCCTAGTATAATAAAAGGGTCCTCGTAAGAAGTTCTTTCTTACTTAATTCTATAGTCATGCTACTACAATTCAGCTATCATTAAAAAAACGAGTTCACAATGCTCTCACTAGGAACTAAACATCTATTTTTGATTATCCCAAATATCTCAATGTACCTTGTTGTAAAACCCTTAAGAATTGCACGTAATTGGGAATCAACTGAAAAAGAACCAAACACAGTATGTAAAAATAATAGAGAAAGGGTTTACTTATCGGCCTTACACTTAGGATAACTGAGTAATTAAAAAGTGAGATAGGTGTAGCAGGACTTTAAGTTGATAGAAATTAATATAATGTGCCTGCCCTTAAAGCAAAGTTGGGATAGCTGTTACAAGGGTATACCTCTTCCTGGTTCGTAGGATTACACTATATATAAATAGATTTTGTTCTACTGTTAAGAAGTTGCACTCCTTTACTAGAATATAGCAAAAACATTATGAGAGTTTCTCTGTTTCGATTATAGATAGTAAAATTTATAGTACTGAGATTGTGCTACACTTGCAAAGCCCCTAATATGGGACAAAATTCTGTATGTAAGAGAACTAAGACCTTGCTTTTTAATAGAAGGACTTTGTCAAGATGAGACATTCCCTGTTTTGCGATCTTGTAGTATAACACAATTAAAGTTACACTTTTGATCCTCTATATAGTTATTCTAGAGATTCCTGGATAAAGAAGACCCCCTAATTCTAATTCTTATAAGGATGCTGTTATAACTCACTCACTGCCTAAGAGGTGTTAATCTTTGACATTCTTCCTCCTGAATTAAGTTTTTGAATATTTAGTTGTACAACTGCCCACAACACTTACAAAGTCTCACGCGATTTAAGAGTGCTAGCTAGTATTAGTTACCAAATTGTCGATATATTGGTATAATACAGTATAAAAAACTCATAAGATTCACCTTACTTAATAGGGGGAGAGTCCTATATAATAGAATAAAATCTCGTTTAGAAGTTAGTTGTTTATTAGAGCGCTCATTAAGTATCTCGATAAAGAGGAGTCTATTCATTTCCTGTAATTACACAATATGAAGTAAGTTATACCACCAGAATTTTTATTATTTCTCATAAATAGAAATGGAGTACTGACCGAGCTAGATTTTATACTAAGTATTGGGTTCAACTAAAGGGATCTTTGAGAGCTCGTCTTCTTTAGATGTGGAGTTCTTTGTATTCAAGGTGGGGTTCTATCACAAATTACAGGAAATACCCATTCATTATAAGACTCCCTTAATATATACTAGATAAATTTAAGGTTGAACACTAAAAAATAGGAATACGACGTATAAGTAATGATAAAAGTTACAATAGGGCTTTTGACTTTTTAGAGGCATTGGCGAAGAAGTGACTAATCTACTAGAAGGAAGTATTCTTTTATTACCAGGACCGGGCAGGCATTTAAGTCATCACCAACTATTATACCAAAACCCATTAATAAGAAAACTTTAGACCTTGTATTTTTAGTGGATCCAAAATAAATTATCCAGAAAGGAAACATTGCTAAAACTAGAATTCTATCTTTTTAATTTTAGACATGTTACATTACTCTACATAAGTATGAAAATGAATTAATAAAAAGTAAGCCTCTTTTAAAACAAAGAAAACAAAGCAGCAAAAGGCAAATAACCTAAAAGGAGCCTTGGATTCTCTTTACTACTACTTCTAAGAAACTACTTTTTACTAAAGACTTACAAATAATTATCTATTTGCTTCAGAGTTAGTTTACTAAGTACCTATCCTCTAGGAATCCCTCAATTAATAATAATTAGTACATTAGCAACAAGAGCTGCACTTAAACAAAGAAGTCTTACGGCTTGGGCTCTCTGCCTTACTTAGGAGCTACTAAATTTATACTTCTACTTTAAAGAAAGTACATTGAAATGTTCTTTACTAACCGAGGGATTCTGATTAAAGATGGAGATACCTCCTGTTGTTGGTACAGCTCCGATAATTTGTCTTTAGTAATGTACGCACCAAATTGGCCTTAAAATAGGTTTTTAATTATATCCTAGATACAGCAGAAAAGAGTCGCATTAGTAAGAAATATTCCAGCTCTCGGTATATATTAACAAGGGAGTTACCGCCTGTAGTAGAGTAATTGAGTTACTTTATACTTTATATTTATAAATGGAGCTGGTGGGACTTTAAATAAAGAGAAACTTATTTTAGGTCTCACACTTGAAGCAATTTAGAGTTGAAGTAGCTCGGGCTATATTACGCTTTTTTAGTAAAGAGTTTCTTTAGCTCGAATTAAAAAAAAGATACCGTTAGGAGAGATACTCAATTGGGACAAATTGCTTAAGGAATCCTGTGCACTTTCATCATGTTACTTGGTTGGCAGCTCTAGGGGCACTAGACTAGAATGAATACAGTATATTTATAAAAATATGTTAGTGAAACCCTAAACTGATAGTATAAAAACAAATTTTATTTAACGTAACACCAAAAGTTGTGTTTCTTTTAACCAAGAGGCCCTTACTCTTATTATAACTTATACCACTAAAGCTCAACACGAAAAGAGAGCGTTGTAAAGAATTCAATAAGCTTTGCTTCGAATATATCCTAATACGGTTTACCCCAAGCTAGCTATTGAATATATTGTTCCCTATCTGGAGGCAATCCCTTTTGTAGTTTATATAACTTTCCTGCATTTCCTCTGTTAGACTTAACACTTTAAAAGGCATCCAAGAGCTCGGTTGCCAAGAGACTGTAATCTGATATACAAAGATCTACTAATAGCTTTCTGAAAAGTACAGAGGAATACGTGAATATCTGCGTAAATGGGAGCTCTCTTATAATAAAGTATGATAACAAATAAATTGGGAAAAGGAGTCTATTTATTTTTCATTTAACAGGTTCTCAGGGTCCTCCTAAGGTCTTTTTTGTACATTTGACTAGATTTCCTGATTCAGCCTGAACTTTAAAACTAAGCTAAGGCCCCAAAAAGCCAAACTCAAAGACTTGACTGCGTGTGTCCTATTAAAAAACTCCTTTATAAAATATAAAAAGTATTGCACATGCGTTCTTTTTACACCTTAAAAAACACGTATCTCGAGCCAGTTCACAGAGCTGCTTTTATTACTACTCGGTATACTAAAAAGGTTTCACAAGCATTGATACAAATAAAGGATTTCGTTTACCTATTTCAGCTGACCCCTTAAGTGCTTTAAGCCACACACAGGCTTTAATATTATATCAATAACTTGTCAAGTGTAAAGTATAATTGAGGCATAGGATCCCCGTGAGAAAGAAGAGTATCCTAGTTTCATGCTTGTACACTGCTTTTCGATCTCTCTAATATAAAATAAAAGATGGGACAAAAAAAGTACACCAATATATGTAGGGTCGGTTATCGAGATTTCTTACTTAACACGCTGCCTTTGCTGAATAGAGCTTTGAATCTACGCAGTATCCAGGTGATATGAATAAACTTTTGTAGACATGAAAACATTTAGAGACACGGCTCCTTTAATTCTATAATTTTATAGCAGATATTACTCCATTGGCTTGTTAAATTATCTATAATTTGTATACATATATCAATCAAGTACAAAAAGTTTGCTTTATTGGTGTCTCGCGGGCCTCTTTATTATAAAAGTCCCCAATTAATAAGAGTTGTTTTATCCCGGTTTAGTATGCATCTGTCCATAACACTATGATAGGATACCCTAGAAGTAGCAATTGAAGGTATAAAAAGGTAAATAAGTCATGATAATAGCAATTTCTCTTATAAAGAAAAGCCAGAACATAAGAGGGATAGACACCCAAATCTTAGTCCTACGGGTCCCCGTTTCGTAAATTTATCAAGGAAGTTTGTTTTTCTTATATTATAGATGTTATGTTACTAATTCTTAAGGTATATATTCTTAGCGAAGTAGTATAGGAATACTGTGCATGTTGTGTGAGTCCGACTCAAGGACTTCCTTTTAGGGAATGGAAATGTCTAGGACCCTTGCTTGCAGAACCCGTTTTTTGTGATCTTATCCAGGCCGCAAAGTACAGTTGAATTGAGAAGCTTTCCATTCTATGAATTTGCAAGGAGTTGCTTCACAGCTCTCAGAAATTGAAAATTTACTATTACTTTTTTGCCTAAGAAAATCAGCTATCCCCTAGTATATTAGGGGGACACTCTCTCAGTTGGAATTATGTAAGGACGCTTTAGACTTACTATTGGTTTTTTATATCTCCTCATCCCCGACTTACCATAGAGAAATCAGGAGTCGAAGCTATGAGAAAGGGGTTCTGTAAATGTACAATGACATTTGGACTTTCTGAGACAATCCTTCAAAAAAAGTGTAAGAACTTTATTTTTTTTTCAAGCTTCTCTTTGCAGAGATACTTACAAGCAAAGTCCCTTACAAAACTAAAGTTTAAAGAAACTTACTAGACCTGCGCTGTACTATTTTCTAGGATGAAATTCCTGGCTCTTACTAGGATTATGTCTTAAATTTTTGTTGAATTAATTTCATAAAAAGCGAGCTCCCCTAACGGGGTTAGCAAGGGGCTTTTGGTAGTAGCATTGACCCCAGATTTATATTCTTCGTATTATTTAAATCAGTTTATTCTTGTTTATAGCTTTTATGTTTCTTTATTCTATCCAGCCGGTTAATAAAGGACTGCCCTTTCAAGTTAGGTATTTTTTTTAATGATACACTCGCTATAGAATCTTTTTTTAATATAGGCAGGTACTAGCTTAATCTGTCTTTTTCAAGAGTCTTGGGATTCCCCTAACAAAACAAAAAGGGATTTCGTTCCTATAATAAATCATCTAAAATAAAAAAGTCCTACTTAAACAAAATCTTTTAGAACTTAATTAGGATATTGCAGATATACTAGTATTGTTAACATATTAGCATAGAAAATATTCCTTTCATTTTTTGTGTATACCTGGCTGTATCTGTAAATTAACCTTAAATAGAAATAACTACTTTTCTAATTAAAGCGACGAGGTTCTCTGCTTTTAGGGGTTTCTCAGAACTGCTTTATTATATATGTATATTAGCATTCCATTCGGCTGTAAATATGTAAGGACCTTCCGTAAAGGGCCTAAGGTCTTGTTGGTCGAAAATTCAGGGTTGATTTACTACTTGTGAAAGCTCCTATCAATTGGGAAAAGTAACAAAGTAACATATCATTAGTTAGTTTGAACCAAGAATTGAAAGTGAATTTTGGATGCATTATAGTAGGATTCCGAATACAAGTGTTAAAGAAAATTAAGATACGCTTTTTTTAATCCTTAGCTTTTTAGTGTGGATATAAAAAGCACAGATTTCAGTGAGTTTAAATAAGATCTTTACTTTATTAATAAAATATATTTTTAAGCTTCCAAAGTCTCAGTCAACTCGGAGCTACTCGCTTAATCGAACCTTTTACCTATGATAAAGCCATAATTGAGGCTACTTTCCACTCTTTTTCTTACGAACCAAATGCTACTACCTGCCATAACAAAAAGCTAAATCATGATAAGCCCTCCATCATAACAAGGATGAGTTTCCCTAGAACCCTGTAAGCGGACGCCCCTATTTAAGACATGTGCAGTATAAGGCAGCTGTACTTTGAAGTCTGATATGGAATGGATTCTAAGCTTATTTTTTCTAAGACTTTCTGGCCCAAGGAATCCATTTAATCAAATTTATTAGAACCCCTTGGCTTTTTGGTAGGATATTCGGTTTAGGAAAACTCGTATAAAGAGTGAGCTCTCTTTCAACTGAGTTATAAGGGCCTCAGTAATATAGAGTATTTTTCTACATAAGCATAAGTTACAAAGATTCCCAAATTTTATTTTTTAAGTAATACGAAGTATTCCTTTCAATAAAGAATTAATTAAAAAACTAGCTTTATAACGGAAACCCGTCAGCCAAACTAGAAATATGAAACTGAGGAAAAGCTGTCTTAGCAAAAACTAGTACAATGACTCGCAATTTGAGAGGCAGGTACCTCGTTGAAAAGTACTTATTAAAATATTTAAAAAGTAAGCGCATCCTTTTAAACACTGAAGTAGAAGCAGACCCTAAATCTTCTTTAAAGATTGGGGAACATATCCAAAAACACAAGAACTACTAGAGCTTTATAGAGATTACTGGAGGTTAAACCCCTAATTTAATGTTTTTTTACAACAAGAGTTTCTCCTCGTTCAACTTGATTCTGAAAGGTTATAGTCATCGACACCTCTTTACTTTTTCTTCCATTGCGGGAATAGATCGTACCTAGTTGAAGGCTTTATAAGGAATCTAATCAAGATATATAAAGATCCCACATTCATTCCAAGCAGCAATACTTGTGGTGGGGATATGCCTTTTTATACATTCAAAATTTAGAGATATCAACCTACTCTTTTTCAAAGTGAGTCTTGAAACAAAGGTTAGTATGCTTCTTTCTATTGCAGTATGAATATATTTATTAGGAGTGGAACTCGACCACATTAGAGATTGGGGGTAGTAAAAGGCGGACAAGGTTTAGCTTATAGAAGGGCTTTTGAAAGGATTAAGCAATTTAAAATGTTTTACTGAGGTGTACCTATTCTTTCGTTTATTCTAGCTATGCTTATTGACTCTCTATTTTAGATACCTTGTATCAGGAGATTGCGGTCCAAATAATATCCTACGAGACCCTCCATTTACTTTTTTTAGTATTCCTGTTGTGGGGACTAAAAGGCATTACCCAAGGTATTTTAACTAAAAAATTATCCTAAATTGTTTTTTTATATGGCATAAGCCAGAAATTTACTCATTTTACAAAAAGAAACTCTCTATTAAAAATTTAAAGTAGGACCCCGAAGACTCCATAACCTCAAGTCAAGAAACTTCTAAGCATAAAAGCTCAAAGGACTCAGTATACTAATACCCCCTTTTTGTAATATTGATACGTAAACCCTAGTAAGAGCTGTAAGAAATCCGCCACCCCTAGTAAAAATACTTTTAATGTAGGAGGCCCTAGACCTATAAAACTCCCATAGATAGTATATTACTTTACAAGAAACCAAAGATACTCGAAAAGGCATGCCCTTAAATACCAAGCCCATATAAAATAGATAAGAGGTGTTATCCCAAACAATAGGTTGACTATCATTTCTTTTAATTGAAAAAACATATGTGAGTTACTTAAAAAACCGAATCAAGGTTCCCTAGAACAATTCTGAACAAAGATATAAAGTTCATAGGGGTTATCGGGTTCCCCGTTAAAGTTCGGGAATTCGTAGATTTCATTTTTTTGTGATTTAAGATTATTTTAAAATATCTAAATATCTTAGGCTGGTGGAAGGTCTTAGTCCAAGGAGGCTTACTGCTTACGAAAGGAAATACAAAGGATGCCTCACGAGGCCCTATGCGATAAGGGGTTAGACATAAATAAGTTTAGAGTGCGCTACGATTACAGCCAGGATTTCCCAGTTTTCCCCCGGCAACCCCTTAAAGTTAAAGTAATATAATAAAATGAAGTTAATAGAATTGAGAGAAATCCCTTAACAGTCCCATATAAAGGCTTGAAGTACAGTATCGCCGCTATAAAACGAATTTACTGAAGCAACTCTTTAGGAAATCCCCACTTTAAGTAGGTCTTGAAGGTGTACTCTTATTTTATTGTACAAACCGGGTCTCTCGAAAAAGGGTAGTAGTAAAAGAAAAGCCTACTTTCTTTAGTGAAGTGACAACACTAGCGCTCTTTTAGGATAAAAACTTATTCCTTGTTACGACTACTAAATAAAAGGAGGATACTGCTCTTTTCTGCATAATGTTATTTTCCCCAGAATTTTCAAGTTCTACAAAAAGCCTCTCTCAAGCTACCCCTTAGCTTTAGCTTACAGAACTTAATGACTTTCAGAGAGTTCTATAAATAAGGAATGTAGCATTCACTTTAGTATCCGTTTTTTGATAAGTGCCTTTATTACGGGGTTTTCTTAGGGGATTTAAGTCTTAAAGTATGCTTTATTCAAGAGTAGATAAAAGAGCTTTAGGCTTTTGGGATAATAAAAAGTAACCTCTTGTTATTTAGGAAAGGTTTACCAGGAACTTTTAGCTGTGCTTTGAAGAGGGCTAGGCTCTCGGTAGCTTAACTAATGAGTTAGTGGTGTATACTATAAAAGATGGGCTAACAACATAAAGAGGGCTCTACTTAATATAGAGCGCTTTCAGTTAAGGTTTCTCGTAGAATACAGGAGTTCGTAGTAGTGTGTAGTGAAATATCCCGGTATATAAACAGGTAAAGCAATTCCTCAGACAAGGGCTTTCTTTTTAACAGGCGGTAGCTTTGGTAATGGACTATTTAACTTTCCTATAGGGGCACGCTCTTGGTGTACTTTGAATATTGCATAATATCTAAATCTAAAAGAAGGGGTTTCTGGCTAACAAATGTTACTAAATTCTCTGTCCTTGAGTTGATAAGTTATAGAAAGCTCATTGTTAATAGATAGTTTTTTCTAAGATTCTAAAACATAGGAAATCTTGACTCTAAAAGGTCTCCAGTGTATCCCAAAAAGTGAAGTTACAAGTAAAATAAACTAGAAGTAAGGGTAATTCCTTTTGGACCTAAGTTAAAGCCAGCTAAGCAGAAAAGGGTTCCATTGGTACATAAAGAAGTTTGCTAATTTTTTTAATATTTAAAGCAAATATGTAACTAACAAGAGTTTCTCTAAATTGTACAATAAGGGAATTTTTAGCTTCTAGTTCATGAGTAGTGGAATAAGGATACCTTTTCTTTGGAAGAAACCCTGTAAAAGGACCCTTTAGAGATAGGTTCTCTAGTTCTCATTCTCATAGGGTACCTGCTTAACTTGGATTTCTAAATCTAAAAAAGCACTTAATTTAATACCCATAGGAAAGCTTGTTAAAGGGAATATTGTATCTTAGTACTTAGGCGGCATACTCCGAGCAATTTAACCCGGACTCGGAAAAACACAATAAGGGGCTTTATCAAACAAGAGTCGGCATTGGTTTTTACGAGGTATCATAGTTAACGTCTTTATATATAAGGGGTACCTCTCAGGCTAAAGCTAGAATAAAGAGCAGAGGTTTCTTATAATTATATTGAAAAAAGATATCCCTAAGGAGATTCCGAAGTCCAGCTTAGACTTTTTTTTGTAGCTTCAAGACTAAGCTTTATAAAACCTAAACTTCTTATTAAGAGGCTCCATTCCCAAGGAAAGGGCATGTTAAAATCTCTTTTTTCTAGAAAGCACAATGAATTTAGTTTAGTATTTTCTTGTGTAGTATAGAGAAAACCCAGATAAATGTTCAAACTCTCTCCTGCTTTTTGTGCCGCTGGAGTAAGGAGAACTTATTAGCATTAAGTAGTAATAAAAGAAATTAGGATACGAGGAG
Source organism: Pelargonium nanum (assembly GCA_036897485.1). NCBI lineage: Eukaryota > Viridiplantae > Streptophyta > Magnoliopsida > Geraniales > Geraniaceae > Pelargonium > Pelargonium nanum. The sequence continues at coordinate 15,644 of JAYMTF010000097.1, forward strand.
CCTATTAAAGAATATAGGCTAATACTTGAGATATCTATGTAAAGTAAATTTCAAAGAAAGAGTCAAGACTAATAAGGAAAAGAGATAATTTTACATACAAGCAACTTCCTCCAAGGTAGACTATAAAAGTTAGAAGGTAAATCAGTAAGTATTTTTATGTATAGGCCTAGGTCCCGTAAGTTGGGGTAAGTATTCAAGAGACCTAGTTCTTTGTTTGCACATTTATCAGGTAGCCCTTATAGAATATATGGTGATAATTTCCGAAGTTTTTTCTTTCCGAAAAGGAAGGCGCCTTACTAGACCCCGCTTTCTTTGAGCATTTTTTTATATAGTAAATAAATTCTTTTTTATGAGTATGTCCGTATGTATTTCTAGAATGATGTATATAAAAATAAAAAGTCATTCGACTATTTCTATCTTACTTAGGCTTATATTGGGATTGTAGTTCAATCGGTCAGAGCACCACCCTGTCAAGGCGTTAGTTGCAGGTTCAATTCCTGTCAATCCCGACAAAAGACATAAAGAGCTCTTAACCGTCGACGGCCCACTTGCTATTTAAGTATCAAGAAATTTTGGTATAGAAATAAGCTGTTACTTCGTTGTGGACATTTTTCAAATTCTCTGAATGCAAAATAGTACTTATTTTCAAGTCTTAGATTAGCGTAACAATTAGGAAAAACCAAAGAGCTATACCTCTGGACATAACTTTCTGTGCTAGACACCCGCCGAAAAGGCAATCTTAGAACTATCTGGTTGGGGTAGTTTTTTTATTAATTATTCGTTGAGTACAAAATTTATCCTTCTTACAAGCTAGAAAGCAAAAAAGTTTTCCTTGTTATGAGAACTTTTTTTAGGAATACCACTACTACTTAGTACTATGTAAAGAGGCACTTTGCATTAAGATTTTCTCAATACCAAAGTACAAGAGAAACCCATAACATCTACGACTATTATAGACTAATCTGAATAAAAACGCTTACACTCGTTCATTTTTATTGTTCACTGGGTTTTAAATAAGAGAAGACCTTGACTCTAGGAACGGCGCACTTTACTAATATCCTCCTCTCCTAATGAGAGAGTCCCCTTCTTCTATCTAATACATCTTATATATTGTATATGGGTCATATCTCTAAGCTTAACCTTAAAAATGGAAATGAATAGAATACCGGGCAAAAAAGTACTGCCACTCATCCTTACTTCGCTGTTAGAAACACTCTATTAAAGGGAAGAAGTTAGAAGCTACCCGGTCTAATAAAAATTTTACTTCTACGGTTCAAACAGGTATAGCTACTGCTAAAGTCTTGCTTGATAATGCCCCTTTTTTACAGAGTATAGTAGTTTAGTATGGAATAGTTTTCTATTTCCTTTTTGAAACACCTTGCTTACTCTAGTCGATTAACTATACAATACCTTAGGAGCTTCCCTAATAAACCCTTTTAAACTTTCTGTGTATAATTATAATCGCGGACTTGAGAGGTGGTAGGACTTTCTCCTTTACTATAGAAAGCGCCTCTACTAAATGCTGTATGTAAGGAATAAAGGGAGAGCCGCGAATTTCCTATAAATTCTTCCTGGGTCTACCCTAAGCCAGGTGATACTGAAAAAATGCTCATTAATTTTTTGTCTATGATAGAGAAAGAGGCGCCGTCTATAATAGTGTGGAATGAAACTCTAGTCAAGGGCGGTCTGAGCTTCTTGTCGATGAAATTAATAAGATCAACAAATTTCCCTATCCTTTCCAGTTAAGGGTTCGCTAAAAAGAGTCTCTTGGGGTTTGTATTTTTCTATAAAGAGTGGGCGCCTGTGTGAAAAGTTTTTGTTATAAGCTTAAGTAAGAAATAAGATAAAAGATAATGCAGTTTGTAATTGGAGTCTGGATATTCTATGTATTGTCTTTAAACTTGATATAGACACTGCGAAATACTAGGCACTCCTTTTCAATAAATCCTAACATAAAAGTACTTCTTAATATCACCTGTAGAGCAACCAAACTGCGAGCCTAATGCCGTGGGTTCAATTCGAGTACTACTAGTTATTATAGTCTAAAATTGAGCTCTAGTTAATTAGTTAGACTTTAGCTAAAATCACAGCTGTAGGGGATCCTAGGACCTCTAAAGTAGATAGTTTAAATATTGAATCTTATTTCTTAAACTGCTTGAAAAGTATTTAATGGATCCTTCTTTCATCACAACAGCTGTTCAACGAGTTGACCGGTAGACTAATACTGGGTGCACTACTATATATAGCAGACAACCCTTGTCTTTCGGATGGGTGTGGTAGGCTTGTATACACCCTTTAATTATTAGGATAGACCACGGAGCAAAAATTGCGAATTATTTATGAAATTGCGAATTATTTATGTATTTCTCAGGACATCGTGAGAAGACTGCAAATATCTATATCTTAAACTGTATTAGATAACATTTCTTAGCTAACTTACTTCTTTTTTATGTCTACTCGCTCTAGCTCAAACCCTATTGACAGTTGTACAAGAATGTTTCTCACTAACATTGCAAATTCTAACTGCATTTATCAACTTGAACATTATACATAAAGGATACCTTTGAAAGTCTGGAGCCCTCTTAGTATTTAAATAAGAAAGAAAAGTACTTTCCGAATCCTAAATTTATCTAGGTCTAGAGGGGCTGCCTAATAAAAGAGTTAACCGGTAAATGAATAGGGCTTGAACTTTTATTGTATTACGATATTTGCAATTTCAGTGTCCTGTGGGAAAAAGCAAATTTGACACCAATTTTCTAGGGATTCCCTAAAGGTTATTACCTCAGTCTCTACTAGTTTTAGTTATAATATTATCCTGTTACCTCATTCATTTATTTGTACTTTTCTGGCTTCTAGACCTCTTCTATAAGGTAAGAATTACATAGAAATAGAAATCCAAGGAGCAGCCTTTCTCTAAGGAACACTTTATTGATTTGATTATAAAAGGGTGCCTTGCCTTATTGATGGATTGATGGGACTTTAAAAAGAGGCCCCGGTAAAAGTAAAGTCTCTAGTTAACACTGCGCGCTGTTGAGGAATTCTACATAAAAAATACACTAGTTTCATTTCGGGCTTATAAAAGAATTTGTTTACCTTACGAGACTTAGTATCTTATCTGGCTAAGTAGTACTTTAAAGATAAGCTCACTGAATTGCAAAAACAAAGGGTTTGCCTTGAATTTATCGGTAAGTAAGATTGTGAAATTAGGGTCTTTATTAGCGCCGAGGGCTTTTATATGCTAGTAGATATTGGCTATAAGAGTATCCCGTTAGATATTTTAAAGTGATTAATACTTTTTCAAACGTAGTGAGACCCCGCTTGAAGTTACGCTAGCTGTCTTACTCGTATTTTTACTAATTTTTTTATATATCACGAGATTATTCTAATAAAAGGGCCGTATTGGGGCTGACTCTGACTAGTCAATAAGTAGAGATTTTTCTATTCGAAGTTCTAAGCCCCTTTTCAACAGTTTTTGTTAGAGCGCGCTTTATTTATGGGGCCTTTCAAGGAAGAATTTTTACTAGAATTTCGGAAGAATCCTTTAATCCATACGAGATACTACAAAGCCGTAAGGGTTCTCTAAAGCAATACCCCTATATCGGTAAGTCTCAGACAGAATTAGAAAGTGTTGCTAATTTCCTAAATCAGATATTGCAGGTAAGGGAAGAGTAGTAGCTCTAGCATTTTTAGTGTAGAGAAGGCTTTATACCAATTCATATATTTAGCTATAGCCACACACTTCCTATTGACTTAATATGTATCCCTTTCCTCAGAGCTATATTCTTACTCGGCATCCTCATAGCCTTCTTCATACCCTTACTCGTAATACCTAAACCTTTCTTAAGAGCCCCCGTATTCACTTACTGGCTTTCATGTCCTAAACCTATAACCCTAAAAGGGACTTCTAAACCCATGACAACTTATTTTCTTAAAATCCTGCTGGAGAAGACACTTTAATCAAAAAAGCTTAACCATTCGAGTTCCGTAAAATGAGTACATGAATAAAGTTGACACAATTTTTGTGAGTAAGTTTATTACTATATGAGAGGAAAACTTACCAATTCTTTTACCCCATACTAATTATATATAATAATATGTGTTTCACAAGTGTCTTTTTTTGTCAGGCTAGTCCTATAAAAAAATTACGGGAGAATAAGAATAATTCCTTAAAAAAGCAAAGTTGGACCAATTACATGCACGAGATTTATAACCAGACTGAACCAAGCAACCTGACTTATTTGATTAGGTATTCCAGCGAGCCCTCTTTCTCTTGTAAAATGCAGCCTGTTATCATTAAAAACTAATTTCAGTTTTCTCCTTATATATTTGGATGCCTTTGGTAGGTCTTACTATTTCGCCAATTTAAAAAGTATGCACCGTATCAGACTCGCTTAGATAGAATAAGTTTCTATTCCTCTGACGGGATATCCTTGGCTTTATCTGTGAGCGTAGGTCAATGCGTTTTGCCCTGGTGATCCGCTTATTAATTAACTTTTCATGCCGCGCGGGTAAAGTACCGTTCAAGTTAGACGAAGGGCAAGGGTTCGAAACGTTCTAGCTTAGTTACAAATAAAAGAGCGCATATTTCAAGTACGAATCGCTAGCTGTTATAAAATGGTTGTAAATCGTAGTATTTAAAAAATACACTGGGAATACCACTCCTCACTAATGAGGGAGGAAAAAGAGTGTCTTCGACGGAAGTACGACAAAGAAATTTATGTATCTATATGCGTTTTCTGAAACAAAAAGAGCCCTCATTCATAAATTCATAATAAAACCGGATACATAAAATTATATTCTTGTAAATTACTGATCTAATATCAATAATAATTTACTTCGATCCTATACGAACACCTTCTCACAATGCAGTCTTTTCAACAAAACTAATTAATGGGACTAACGCTTATTACTCTATAGTTAATGTACTTGTTTTTTACTGAAAGCATCCATATCCTACTTTTAACTTTACTTCACGTAATCCCGGGTCTTATCATAACAAAAAATAAGCAGTAACTTTCAATTCGAACCAATGTTATCCCTGCAAAACTAATAAAAGTAGAATTAGAAAGACTTCGTGTGTCGTGTGTATGGAAATACAAAATAAGCTATATGATTGTTTCTTAAAAGTATTACTTTGTAATCCAAACGAACATGCTTTCATGAAATATATAAGTTTTCAACAGTAATATCAGATTTTTGGACTTAAACAAGGTACACCATTCAATAATTAAAGGTAAATAAGATAGTTTCTAACTCTAAAAAGAAAGGAAGTAAAAAGTATTATTAAGTATCCTTGTTAGACTTACTAGCTATAAAATTCTAATGATTGTAGGATATTTTAGGGGGTGTTTCTGAGATTGACCAAATGTTATATTCGATTTAAGTCTTATTCCTGCCTCGGAGAGTTAGCTTACTAAATCCGTATCTACAGGACACGTCGTATTTTTATGTTTTCTTTTGTAAACCCGTTAGGAAAAACTTATTCGTTTAGTTAAAAGAAAGAATACGTTTATAAAAAAAGGTAGGGCAATCTTACTACTGAAGGTTTTCACTTACCAAAAGGGGAACCCAATAAAAACACAAAATTATGAGCCTACAGTTTCCTAAATGCAACACATTAAGCCTATAACAAAGTCGTGGCAACAGTGGAATATTTTTATTACTTGTTTTTCCACTTAGGGCTTTGAGTTAGCCGCTCATTATCGGGGTTTGGTCGTAATCGTCCCCTTATTTCTTTATTATGTGTTTATCCTAGCATTTCTGTTTAGTTCCTATATTTGCGATTGCTCCTTTGTGGTGTCTGTTACTTACAATTTGATGAACTTATTTATTAGTATTCTAATTAGTAGAAAACAAAAAGGATCCTTTTATGCTTTACTTGATACTGTGCTATTAGCTGCCATCTTTACTGGCTTCCAGGTAATGGAACCCTTGGTATTCTTACCTAAGTTGTATATGGGGCTCTCAAAAGAATAAATACCCGGGTTTAAACTGCTAATTGGGGAATACTTTTATAATAAAAGGCCGAAACCCAGTATTTTATAACACTACCGGATGCTTTGAACTCCCGACCTACCAGGACTAAAAAAGATGCTCTAACTACTCCCAGCTCCCATGTAAAACTATATAGCAATACTATAAATCAGGAGTCCGCTTTTAAAAGCTGGGTAACAAATGTATATAGATTTAGACCGATATCCTAAGTATAAGTAGTAGAGTATTTAAGTATTTATACTGATTCTTAAACTAAATTCTATTAGTGGGGTTGCTCTTCCGTCAGTTTTAATTGGCTTTACTATCTAGTTTTTTTAAGAAAGAAATCGGGCTATGGTACATAGGAGGTCCCTTTACTTAGACCTACTTTTAATATATTAGCTAACTGGGATACAGAGCGCTCTAGGTCTGAGTTAAATTGACGGATACTTTAGAGATTTATGAGAGGTATTTGGAGTCCTTATATGCTGCTTTTTCTAACCTCATACTGAGTTGGTAATACTTAAGTTTATATAAAAAAACTATAATTTGATATTGTTCTGTTAATCATAATTAAAGAATGAAAATGTGGAATATGCTTTTGACTCGGTGCTACCTAATATTGTAAGAAAAAACTCTAACTTAATAACATTAAAAATATAATGAATAGCTTACTCGCTTGAGAAACAAGAAGACGGGTCTTTTTTTGTCTAGCCCATACTATCTTCATGAGAGTACTGGAGCCATACGTTTTGAATTAGATGGCATTTTTACACTTACTGTAGGGTATTACACGCCGCTTTTGAAGTCTTGCTATGTTATCTTAACTTTCTGAAATTGTGATTCGTAATCGAATCTTTCTAAGCAGCATTAGGGCGGGGCTTTGAACCAACGGTATCTTGGTACGTTGACGAGGTGCTCTACCGCTTGGATTTAAAACTAAAAATCTATTGGTTTGAATTTTACTACTTGAAATACTATCTATTCTATTTAAGAAAATGTTCATTGGAATCTAATAACTAAAAATTACCTGAGTGTTTTTAAAGGATCAAGAACCCTCAGTTTTGGAGGTACCTTGTTGTTCATATGTAACTATCAGTATTCTTTATTGCTAAGAGAAGCTTAATTCTATATGTTGCAAACGAAGGAGCATCTAAAAATTCTGTTGCCTCACGGCGTCATCCCCATCCATTATTTTTTAACGGACTCTCGCGTATCTATATAAAGTAACTTTACTTAGTCAAGAGTTTACTAAAACCTTTTGTTCAAAAACAAACTCCTATTAGTGAAATCGAAGGTAGAGTAGATAAGGAAACTCGGCAATTTAGGATTCTTTGTTCAAAAGTTATACAAGAGAGGGTCTTTAAATCTGAAATAAGATTTCAAAAAAAAAATAATTACAAGGAGTTGCTTTCCTCAGGTTCAGGTTACTCGTTAGTGAGTTTATAATATCATTCAAGGGGATCCCTTTGTCTAATCCGGGGTTTATAAAGTACTTTAATATGGTCTGATAAATTGGTATCCTCTACTATTTCAGGTATCTCGTTTAGAATTTGTAAAGAAATTAGTAAATCAAATTTAGCTTAGTTAAAAGTACCTGGTATTGGAGTATATACATTTTAACATTTTATCGGTTAGGAATTAAGGGTTCTGCTAAAATGAGTTCCCAAAGAGAAGACAAGATGTAAAGATTGTTTTCCTTGTTCTCTGGGTTTCCTTTGCAGGAATTTCTAAAGACTTTCAAAAGCAGTCAAGAAACTTGAGTATCCGATAGAAGGTAAAGTAATATATAGACCTCTGAGAAGTTAAGTTCCTTCTGGGCAAATAAGGTGAGACTTGATTCCATAGCATAATTAGTAAACTAAATAGGATCTCTTTTAGCCTCCTATATACTGTTATAACTTATTTCTTAGATATCTTATAGAGCAAGAATACCAACCAGTAGGCAGATAAATTAAGTCCGTTTCTGGTTTTTATTAGGAGAAATTATATTTATATTACACCTATACCCAATTGAGGTACCCTTTACTTTAATATTTCCTTGTTCAAAATTACTTACTACCCTACTAAACCGGAAATTTGGACTCTTAATCTTAAAATTAGTGGGGGTTTCCCCTTGAGTTTTAGTAAACCCTGACTTTTAGATTGTATCTTGTAAAAACGAGAGTCTTTCTATCTAAAAAGGAAAACCTAAAAAACGAATTGTTATAGTATGCCTACTTTTTTCAAAAAGTCCTTTTAGTAAAAAAAGGGCTGGGAAATCCTTAAAGAATAATAAAGATTCAGGGTCATAGAATTTCTTTAAATCTTTTTTAGTAAAATCGCAGAGCTGTATAAAAGAAATTCTCCCTTTTGGTAATTATATAGTATAACCTTTTCCTTAATCGACCGGACCTTTCACTAGGGGATTCCTTTTAAAGTAAGTTAAGTAGCTTCAGTCTTAAGTTTTCTTTAACAATTTACGAGTTGTTTAAAGTATAGACTCATTTACTCTAATTTTTTTAGAACTATCTTCTCTTAGGATTTCTAGTAATATAGGCATGTATAAGGAAAATCCTTATAAACAGATAGACCGGGAACCCTTATTTGTACTTCAAGATTTTTGTTAACATATTCCTTTCTAAACCTAAGCTAAAAAGTAACTAAAGAGGGTTTTAGAGATTCTCTTAGTATCCGACTTCAGCAAATTCTCGAAATGAAGAAAAAAATAATACGTTAATGCGGCTCGACTTTAGGTATAAGCCTCGAAAATGCCCCTGGAATCTAGTTTACGTTTGCAGTCTTTTTAAATTTAGTGACATAATTATATTGTTGTGGCTTAATTCTTCCGGACTTGAACTTACGGAATTTCCGTTGATGACTCGCGATATCCTACCTCCAGAATTTATAATGGGTTTTTGCAGAGCAGGATTATATTAGCAGGTCTTTCTACTAAAAGTGATCTTAGTATTCTTTAACTTTAATTAGTAGCTTTGAAACCCAGACTTAAGAAAGGGTCTAAATAACTAATATTTGTTTGTATAGCTCCTTAACCGGGCAGTATAATATTAATGCGAGCCCGTGCCTTAGGGTCAAGAGTTTTCTATATAAAAGCCTAACAGGATTCCTGCAGAATTTTTTTTTTCTAGCAAACAAGGGAGCGGTTCTATAAGCTAAAGAGAACTTAATCCTTGGATTAATTAACATCCGAGAGTCCCTGACTTACCAAATAACCAAAAAAATTACTCTATCCTTATCGTTTTTTTACACCTTATATATAGAAGGAAAATAACCGGGCTCAGGGTATATTATATGAATCTTCAGTAACTAATAAAAGTGTCCTTGAGATCATCTTTAAAGATTAGTTAGTACGGAATTTTACCTTTTTTAGGTTTGCCAAGACAGAGACTTCGCAACTTTTGACATGAGTCTGCTGCTTTATATAATATCCTTTTTGTCAAGAGAGTTTATAAGAGAGCTAGAATACAATTAGAGCAGGGGACCCAGTACTCTAAGAGGATTTCCTGAGTATTTAGTATTAATTAGGTACTACCCTTTTAGACCTATAAGTTTGAACTCATCACTAGAGCGAGAAACAAGAGGCATTGTATCTCAAGAGAATTCTACCTTTTTACTAGTTACAAGAATTTCCGGGCTTTTCAAACGGGTAGGAGCTGCCTCCTACCTTTTCTTTACTAAAAAAGAGGATGAAATTATATCTAAGAGTTTAGTTAGATTATCTTTTGTTCATAAACTTATTAGTCTTTTCCAGTTATGTTTTAAAGAAAGGCTGTATCTCCTTCGTGGACTTTGTTGAAGTAAAGGGGTGTACGTAGGGGAGCCTCGGAAAGTAAATTTTTAGAGTAAAACCTTACTAAATTCTCGAAAAATTATAGATTAATGCGGTTTGAATTAAATATAAGTCTTGAAAACATCCTTAGAATGGTTTTTGCATTTAGTGCCTTTGAGCGAACTCGCGGATAACTAGGAGATTTATAGGCCGATAGGTAGATACTCAGTTTGCTTCTTATCGCTACGAATCCTCCTCGCTGGAGATGCCCGAAATTCCTTGGTTTTCTAATTCTACAAACTTTTACTGAGTATACAATACTTAAAATTAAAAGGCGCACATCAACCCACAAGGTACCTACTACTTACTATACACATACAAGAAATCCCGATTTTAAGAAATAGCTGCACTACTCTTTTTCTAAATTATAAAGTATAGAAAAAAAGCAAAGGATTTACTAATTTGAACAAATGTAATAAACCAAGGATAAGAAAAACTCTTAGAGCTATTTTGTTATAATATATATATATATTGCAATTAAAAGCTAGTACAATCTAAGATTTCTACTAGAGTAGATAAAGTAGTAGGGTAATACGTAATTATTAAGCAAGAAGCACACACTAAAGACTATCCTGAATTAATTGCCCTTTGCTAAACCGGGGTTCTTATAATCGGAGTAATTACATACACTAATAATAGGCACACCCCTCTTCGCCTTTTATCTTCATATCAAAAAAAGCCTAACCTCGCCAGGAACAAAAAGGGAATGTAATAAAACAAACTCGGTATCCCTCGGTATAACTATTTCAAAAAGCATACTGGGCTAATGTGTATTCAGGATCCTGAACTGAAAGACGATGCTCGTTGCTTTGAGTCTCCCTTTTTGCTTGGTATGAAAAGTTCCCCCAGCTACCTAATTCAAAAGAAGGTAGCATCTTAAGACAGACAACCAAGATAATATATAATATAAAGCGGACTCTCACAGTAGCCTAAGACTAACTTATTAAGAAAAAGACCACGTTACTTAATATCAAGATTTTTCTATTTATTATACTTTCACTTTTATTTCGTATATCCTCAAGCGAAGGACCCTAATTTTGTTAAAGCTTGGTGTAACTGCTTTAGCTGTAGGCCATCGCTGAAGCTAGTAAGATAGCTGAGTCTAACAGATAAGTTTAGCAAAATGCCTTAGTTTAAAAATATTGTATTCATTTGTGTCCTTACTATGCCTATATACTGTATTACAGGGATCTTTAAGGACTAGTGTAAACTCAGTCCCCACTATGCTAAGCAAGCTTTTTCCGGAATAAAAACCTCGAAGTTCTCGTAAATCAGTAACAAATATAAACAAGAGATATTTACAAAGTATTATGACATATAGATGACTCTAACTTTGGGGCCCTTTATCAGTGCATACTCGTGAATTAAGAGGAAAGGGCTACTCAGGTTTACATATTCCAAGTCTCCTAAATTATTATAAATATTCTTTTATTTGAGCGCAGTGCCCGTTTTCGCCCTTCTTTTCAAAAAGGATAGTAGTACAAAATTACCTTAATGAACGTTACGTTTTAAACAAAAGTCCCTATTACTCTTGCTCCTTTTTAGTGCTTTAGACACTTCCGTTATTAATCTCGAATATTGAAATTAAACATAGGGGGTACCTATACATCCGGGGAAACCAGATTACAGATCAAAAAGTAAATGGTTTATTAGAAAAAAGACATAATATACTAAACATTTAAAGTTAAAAGCGGCCCCTACCCTAAATTAGTCAAGATTAAAAAAATTCTGGATAGAGCGCTTTAAGCCTTATGTATAAAAGTAACCTTAAGAAACTGGTATTAGATCTAATGAAATTCCTATTGTTTTGTATTAAGAAGGACCCCTACTCTTAAGTAAATCTAAAAAAGGATTGTCAAATTAATACCTACAAAGCCCTACTTCAAGTTAGTCAATAATATTAGCTTTTGGAAAGTTTCTATTTAGTAAGGAAATAAACTCAGTTTTTAGCCTTTAAGAGCCCCTTAGTTAAGTATTGACATTTGAAGCTCTTAGTTCAACTACTTTACTGGAAACTCACTAAATATAATAAGTAACTAGAACTTTGGTAAGCACTTATGGCTAATCTTTAAATAGCAGCTTTTTACTAGGATATATAAGTTCACAAAAACTTTTACTAGTAAGAACATTTTAAGATCCGGAATAACCTGAGAATTGAAACGAGTGTGTATAATCAAGGTTTCGGCCATGTGACCCAAGGCCCCAAAAAGCTTGCTTAGTTTTTATCGAAATAAAATAAGCAATAAGACTTAATATGGGGTAGAAACTTTTATAAAGAGTTTAATTAAATGCAGTAAAATCTTCTTGTATGAAATACCTCTTTATCGACCAATTACTTTTAGATAAATAATATCTGAGGGGCGCGGGGTTTCCTTGTATTGCTTACGGAATTCTGGCAGCCCTATGGAATGTAGAAAATGAAAAGAGAGTTAGAATCGCTTAGATAAGGACTTTATTTGGCTCTATATCTACACCTCTTCTGGCAATTTAGAAGTTTTTAGCATGTATACTCTAGGTAGAACAGAGAAAAAATTGAGATGCTGGTCGTAGGTTCAAATAGTCCTTATTTATACTAGGTTTATAACCAAAACCCGGATTTCCTTAAAGTCTGAGATAGTAAGGGCAAACCTAAAAGGAGTTGTAGTACCAAAGTCTTGTTAAGCTCAGGAAAAAAGGCTATAAAACTTAAGACATTAGCCGCAGCCTACTTACACAACAACCCATCCAGTGTCGGAATTACTAATGAGTCCCCTTTTTCTAACCTGTGCCAAAGAAAGTATTGAGTGGTAGTAATCGGGATAAATATTGAATGAGAGAATTGCCAAGCTAGAAGTTACCAAAACTTACAAAAAGTGTCTTCAATTACTTATAAATAATAGATATAAGTAAAAGTTTGATAATTTATACGAAACTTTTAGAGTAGAACCCTTTATTATAGACCCAGAGCTATAACTTCTCTTTATTGTATTTATGTTTTTGGATTTTCTCAGGTAGCAAACATAATAGCTGAACGATTGAATTATCCTAAAGTAGAGAAGTTTATAAGACTGCAATTCGAGAGCAGGAGCCCCTTTTTTATGTTTTTATTAGTATAATATAGCACTATAATAAAGACTAGGTACTATGTTTATTATTAAAACGAGAACTTATAGTCAGGGATTCCTAAGGGTTGTTATGTACTAAAGACGTTACGTTAATGTCAAAATCAGTTCAAAAGGCATCCATAAAAAACCTTCACTCACGGTACAGAATAACACTAATTTTGTTACATTACCACTTATAGATTATAGAAATACAATAGAAGAAAAAATAAATATTATATAATAGGCGTGGAATTAGTACAGATATACTTCTTAGATCACTTTGTGTTTGGAGGATAAGACTTCTTTTCAATAAGAAAAGTTAAAGTAAGAAACTAGAAATTATAAATAGGTTATATCCCAGGTATTTAAATTAATAAATCCTGTTAGTTAACAAAAACTAACTGTATAATAAAAAGAGATAGAGCGCGTACCCCGGGGGTACGGATGGCATAGGTTCAAGCCCTGCCTATTACAAGTATTTTGACTTCTAATAGCTAAATTCTTTTCAGGATATGAAAGGCCAGGTATATTACTTCAATATAAGTTATAGTAAATATTTTAAAAAGTGACAAGGGCTCCTGGTTTCAGATATCAGAATTCTTCCGTTATTAGAGCTTTTATTGTACTTAATATTGTGAGTTGAATGAGAGCTTTTTAGCTTTTCGATCAAGATTCTTACCGCATATGCCCCGAGACTCCTTATTCAGTTTGGGAATTGTAATCAGGCACTTCTTTTTAGAAGGAAAACAAAGGTTCAGCAAAAAACAGGTAATAGAATTTTTATTAATTGACTCAAGTTATGCAAAAAAGAAGGTTAGTGCTTTTTGTATAAAAGAGAGAAGCTACTAAATTAAGGGATATATTCTATTCAATTTGTAGAAAACCCAGACTGAGGTTAAGGATTATATTCTAAACGACATACGATAAGTTGTTCTTGACAAGGGGGGTTAAAGAATTTCTTTACTGAACTGAAAGTGTAGGGTAAAATTACAACTAAAAGGGAAACTCTTCTGGGCTTTTGTATAGAAAAAGTTTTAAAACCTATTACTGGGGTTGGCCGAAAGGTATTTTCCTTTTCCTCAATAACTATCAAGGTTAGGGTCCGGTATTATAAAAAGGGACTCTACTCTAATTCATTTGTATACTCCTAGCTTGGATCCATATACTCTTATAGGGCTTGCAAATAGGAAAATACGCGGTGGAAGCTCCTAGCTTATAAGAAAAACAAGGGTCTACAGAGCATTTAATTTCACGAGTACCTCCTAATACCATTTAGCTCGCTGAGGGAAAGTCTACTAATAAGAAAAGTTTCCAGTACTCTGGTCGTGAAAAATACAATACTAGGTCAAAACTCGCACCTTTAATTTAAGAAGGCTCAAAGAATACCGGGGTTTAGTAGGAGACTTCCATAGAAGTTATTTCCAGGTTTTGAAGTAGCTAAGTGGTACTCTGCTTTAATGTACTTAAAAAAGTGCTTTATAAGGAATATTAAGGCTCCCTTTTTTACTTGTAAACTAAAAGACTCTCCTTATTTGATAAGCTTTAAGGGCCCGCTATAAGAGAGTTTTATAGTCTATCATATTCAATAGTTAATTGAGAAAAGTTACATCTAGTCCGCTGGTCTTTTCCAAGTTAGAATGCTTCCAGGAGCTGCTTTAGCCGGGGCATGTACCATTTACCCTCGTGCATACAGATGTATTTTCTTACTTACCTATTTTTGAAGCTGCTCCCAGATTTGAACTTATATATATATAACAAACCTTATAATTTTTGGTCCATTTGGAACTCCCGTCCTTAAAAAGTTCCCATCTTGATTTTTTTAACAAAGGGTATACCGCCCTCATACTTTTGACAAACTTATTACTAGATAAAGAAATTAAGAAAACCTTTGCTTTTTTCACAGTAGTCTTTATTGAGGATTCACTTAATTTGCATGTACTTGTGAGTTAGTTAAGGTACATCATGGGTTTCAAGAGTCTGAAAACTGCTTAAATAGTCTTTATCTCTCGATCTAACCTATTCTTTCTTAACACTAAAGTTCGACGCGACATAAGAAGGTCCGCATTTAAGAACAAGCTTAACCAGGATACTTATTATAAGACTAAACAAATGTATCACAGTTCCAGAGTTCAATCTTTTACTCAAAACAAAAAATAGAGTACTATAAAGACCCCTTACTATTTTAAGATTTTTTCCTTATTTAGAAAGTATACTGAAATGAACTACTACTCTACTTTTTTTATTTAACAGGACTGAGAAGTATTTCTGGTTCAAACTAAACTCCTTTTGATTTTGAATATCCAAGCTAGGTTTTTCTTTCCTTTATTTAGACGCTTCGTTAACGACATAACACAATTCAATTAGGGCTTCTCATAGACTTGGTTTATTTCCTAGACTTAAGGTAAAACTCGTAACAAAGTGGCAATTCTATGGCTGGAAAAGTCAATTCTATTAATCTCCTAGCCTCCTCCCTCTCCCTTTGGTAAAACTTTCGAAGTTAAAGAAGAGCAAAAATACTAAGCAAATGAGGGCCCTATTGGCTAATTTCAACCAGTATCTTGCAGATTTGGATTTAGAGATAGTTGATAATACTATTACAGAACTACTCAACGAAGGGGGATAGATAGAAACTCGAATTTTGCTTAACTCTTAACGAGTCCTATCCACGAAAGGGAACTAGCACTCCTGATAGAGCTTCAACCAGATCTAGTACTATTCTTATGTTTTGCATTTAACTTTTCGGTGTTTAATTTCTTTTTGGTAAAGTCTTTTATAGGAGAATATCCGATAAACGTATCCCTAAAACTAGTACTCAAGTTTCTACATTAACGACTATAAACTATAAGGAGATATTCACTCCTTTAGTGAAGCCATGTTATAATAATATTTTGTTTTTTCGCCCACAATATACATAAGAAATGCTCTAAACTAAAGAATATATTTTTAAAATTAGGAATAGAACCCATAGTTATTATAGCTAGAAATTTTTACTAAAGTATCCCCCTAAAGTATATTACTGGTTTTTAGAAAGTAGGGGATATTATATAACTAAAGATAAAACCCACTTGAAATAGAAATAAGAACTATATTTAAAAAGTCTGCCTAGAACAAAGAATACTATTACATTACTCCCTAAAGTACTTATACTTATTAAAAAGCTACTAGACAACAAGAAACCTAATCGCCCCTGCAAGAACAAATAAAGAAAAGGAATAATATAGATATTTCCTAAGAGTCTTAAGAGTATAGCATAAACTCACGAAAAACCCTTAGTAATCCCCAAATTCTCCGAAAGACGAAACTATATTTTTAATTTTTAAAGAGCTCCTTTTTATAGAATTGGGTACTTTCCGACCCCACTATTACTTTGCGAATAGCACTTTAATAACTCATAAATATGTCGAAGCAACCCCTTATTAGAAAGAGTTAGAACAGCATTCCTAAAATATTCAAGTGAGAGGTTAAAATACTGCCTTAAATTATTAAATCAAAGTATTCAAACTAAAGCTTAGATAATTACTTATCTTAATGATAACATATCCATTATATAGCCCTAGAATAGTAGGAGATTTTCCAGGAGTCCGCTCAGTTCTTTCCCTACATAACGTCATATTTATTTCTCTTGCTCTGTGTTATTCACTTATTCTTTGATAGCTTCTCGGAAATGAATATCTGATTGTTTCGAAAGGAAGAAGATTTTTTCGGCGTAATATATACCCAAATCTAAGAGGTTCGAATCCTATTGCTTGAGTATAGAAATTTTTAAGTAGAACCTCATAAACTATTTGTGATATCTAGTATTTCGAGTATAAGAACAATCTTATTAGAAAGTACGCTAGAAAACTTCCAAGATTACTTTTGACCCTGTATACAAAAAAGAGTTTGCCTTAGTTTTTTACTAGGTAATTAAGGGGTCTGGTAATGAGAATCTTTGCAAGTTTATATAATTATAGATCGTTTTAAAGTAACGTCCAAGAGGGGATTCCTTGGTTCAGTTCACATATAAATAGAATTATAGGTTTATTACTAATGCAACAGGACCCTATATGGAAATGGAATCGAGGATTCAGCTGATATTAAGGAGTGCGCTTTACTAAACAGTAGGTACGGAGAAGGGCTTAGCTAAAGTAGAGAGTTCATACTTAATGATTAAAAGTGTTGAAAACAGCAGTTAAATGAATAACAAGACCCAAAAACCATTTTAAAGAGGGATCTTGTTGGTATCTTAGTAGACGTAAAGATTGATTGCCTTAATTATATAATTATATAAAGAGAATATCCAGAGCCCTTACTTGTATTTCAAGTTAAGCAATCCTCACTTATAGGATATTTTCGTAGAGGTGCAGGTACCAGGGCGTATAATAAGTCCCTACTTACTAGCAATTACACCCCCTCCTGTTAGCATATGAGCGGGCTTACTAAGTTCAAATGAGATATTTATTTCGCTAGAGGGTGTGGCTAAATCTATTTTGAATATAAAATTAATTTTTGTAGTACTCAAGTCGTGTAATTTTTTTATCTCATTAAATGCTGGGGTCTCTTACTAAGTTGGTTTAGCTCGAAATATCCTATTATTCTTTTGCACGACCAGACACTTAATTCAGGGTTTTAATATTTTCTTTTTACTCATGTAGATGGACTAGATTGCATGCCAACAAGCAGTACCACTAAGGAACGGATTTAGAATTGGGTGGAATGTACAGCCATGCGCCACTATACTATAGAGATTGAAAATTAATAAGGGGCTCTATTCTGAAGTCCGATAAACAAAAATTATTTAATTACAGGACTCATTAGCAATAAACAGTTATTCAGTAAAGACTACTTTAAGGGACACCCACTAACTAATGAAGAAACTTAGTATTACTTCTGTACATTAACCCGTTGTTATACTCATTCTTCCTCAAAATAGTCGCAAGGCTCATATAAAGTAAAATTACCCATCGGAAAACTATTACAAAAATGTACGAGAAAGCTGGCTTTGAGAAGAATCTTAATTAAATTATTTTATTAATTAGGCATATAATTTATCGAATTTTAATGTCCGTATTTTAACAGGGTTTATCTAATTGTGAAGAATGGGTTAGTCTTGTTTTTTTACACGAGAGCAAGTTAGTAATCAAAGCTAGTAAATAAAATATAAGAACATTTTATCCCATTGTCGGCTCTTTCCCTTGATGCGTTTTTATGATGTGGGGGACTTTTGAACCAACAGCCTTACGTACAATTCAGAGGTGCTCTACTCCTTTATGTGTAATACTTTTTTTTAATAAATTATATGATCCGTATTTAATAAGGAACCTCCTTAATCATGAATTGCCTCACAAAAAGGATTACTACTTACTTTTCCACAAGGGTTAAAGTGTAGTCGAAACCCTTAAATATTCTTTTAGCCAACGATAACTGCGTCGTCAGAAAGCTTCGCGCTATGGAAATAAAAAACTAAGACACAAGAACAGAATAGGAACTAAAAATACCCTATACAACTAAAAGGAGCCTCTCTCTTGGTTTACCTATAGTTTGAAGATTCATTCCTAAATTATCCTAAAGGACATGTAACTAAAATCCTTAATTTATGCTTAGCTTATCCTTCGTACTAAATGAAATCCTAATATATATTGGGGATACCCTATATTGTAGTAGATTTTTTTTCAAGCAGATGCATTCAACCGTAGATAAAGCACAGTTCTGGGAAATAAAGAATTTTGAACGTGAATTTACGATCGCATAATAAAAGGGGCCCCTATTTCTCAATGGCAAGAGCATTCGGTTATTGACTAGCTATTAGGTCTAATTTTGCTTGAGTAGAATATCCCTGTAATTTATCAGCAGCCCGTTTAAATGTACTATACATTGAATTCATAGAATAGGTCAGGGGAAAACAGAAGTAAAGTCCAAGTCTTAAAAAGGTTCTTATATCCTGAGGAGGAACTAAGTCCGTTTTAGTATATTTATATTACAGTATGTACTTTTGCGCGGCATTCATTCAAAGGTTTTTCTTGCTTCTATATATAGATGTATATTAGATTTTAAAAAAATACGAGAGAATTCTTGTGTATTGTGATCTAATTTAGCAAGCTACTCCGACACAGTCAATATGTTGTCACCCGGCAGTCTATAACTTGTATCTCAATATTCGATAGACTTCTCTTTTTAAGCGATAACCGAGTTGAATTCTATATCGCAATCTCATCGTATCTTGATGAATAAAGAATTCCAAATCCTGGTTGAAGTTCATAGTTTAATAATAGTTAATAATAGATCGTATTAAGGATCACTACGACAAAGGGGTGTATATTACTGCAAAATATATTTAAATACTATGAGTAAAAGAGTAAAAAGACTAGTACTGATTTATTCAAAAACCCCGGTCATTGAGAAAAACCAAATTTAAGGATTGGCGAAAAAGCACTAAATCTCCAAGAAAGAGACTACTCACGCGGAGGTAGGTGAGTCACCGTGTTGAAGATAACCGGGTAATATATAATCAAAAATTTCTGCTATTAGCAGGAATCCTTTGAACTTTGATAAACTGATTGGCATTTAGGTAAATATATATATATATTTAAAATATTCCTATATAGTGAGGTTTATTAAGCTTATAAGAGGCTAGAGAAGTTAAGAAACAGATACCTCTTTAATGGAATACCCTGTAGCTTAACCTTTCGTACTTAAGAAAATTCCAACAGAGCTTTTCAAAAAGGACCGAGGCCTTTGTTACACCGAGGAGAGACACTCAATTTTAGATTATTAAGAATTCATATTGAAATAAAGCGCTTTTGTTATAAACTTGAAAAGCTAGGTTCAGGGTCTATAACGACCAAGTCCTGCATCTTTGCAGCATACTTGTTATGACCCTTAATTACTGTTATTAAGAAAGATTCAATACATATAAGTATTTGCTTTTTATTATCTTTATCTAATGAATCCCAGTAGGAAAACAGACTCTATTTTATAAAGAAGTGTGCTTAGTCATGTACATTGCGTCAAAATGTTCTTAACACGAAGTCCTAGCTAGTTAAATATTATTCTTACTTAAGGCTTGTATTAATGTAAGCGTGCCGACCCTCTGCTATGTATGGGGAACAGTTTGTCGTTTTTCTAACTTTCTGCAGTTTTATATACTTAGGTTACTATCCCTCGAGGGACTGTATGAGTAGTACTTTTATACTTAGTATGGATTACTAGAATAAAATATCAAAGGAAGCTTACTTTTTCTCTTCTTCCTATTTCTAGGATACCTCGCGATTCTGTTTGACTATAGATTATGCTCTAAGACTTCAGTATTACATATTACACAAAATCGAAGTTAAACTAATATTGTTGTTAAATACATCCGATCAAGTGCTTCTTAACGCATTCGAACCTTTGCATGCTGTTTCCCACGAACCGATGCTCCGCCAAGAAAGTTACAACCACAAAGGGGATACTTCTATGCTATTGAAGCAATTCAAAGAAAAAAGGATCTTACTTTGGTTAACAGGACTTGAACCTTTGAAATAGGAGTCTTTGAGTTAGTGCTATAACTATAGCATGGTATGTTTTACTTTTTGTTAAATTATTTAGATCAACTAAAGTATAAAGTAAAGTTTCAAGGACTAAAATAAGAGGGGAACCCCTGTGAAAGCATTCCCTCGCAGTATAGTATAAAAAGAAAACCTCAACTAAGAACATAAACTCCATAAACTCAAGGTAGTATTCCTCGTGTGGGATTGAGTTGAAGTACTAAAAAACTATTTGTCTAGTTATCGTTACAGCATGGAATACAGAATATTATCCTTGTTTAGAAACGGACCTGAAATAGTACGATCTGTGTGGGTTTCTAAGAATGCTTAACTGCGATGGCTATTAACTTTAAAGTTTTTTATTTGAACCCCTTTTATAAAAGAACAAGGAGTTTCTAAGCCAACACTGAATCTAGCTATACTCCTGTCAGGAGTACCTTTAAATAAAGCTCAGTTTGTCTAATACAACCTGTCAAGATTGTTTACCAAACCTATTTCTGAGTAGGGGGCTCTATGGAGATATATGCCATGCAACGAATCCTATGGGATCCTGGAGAAATATTTAGACAGCAACTGGAGTATGGTTACTTACTGGGTTTTTTCTTTTTTATATCGCTTAGGGGATATAAATATAATATAAGTTATCCTTTAGTAGCTTTTACCTAACTTTTAGCATAAATAAAAGCCTCTTTCCCTTGCCTATTGTACAATAGGGCACCTGTTCTTCTGTTTAGAGCCTTCTTTATCATATACATATTCAAAAATGTTCAATTCTGAAATCGATTTTTCATTATATTGAAAGAATTCTTTTATAGCAGCATCTCTGCCGCAAATATGAGTATGGTACTCCAAAATCCTTTAGTCTTTTTCCATACAACCGGTAAATCATCCTTGAAAGCAAAGACAACAAAAAGATCTCAACCATTACTCTGTACTACGATTGGTAAGTAATCCAGAGTTAAAGTCTTCACAAGTAAAATCCTTTCAAGGAGCATTCCTTATTAATTATTTTTAAAATAAACCCATATTAATTTGTATACAACGTACCCTAAATTTCTGTTATAGAAAATTATAGTCAGTATATAGACCCAAAATGTACGAGATAAGGGTTATCTAAACTTGTTGCTGCCTATGTAGAATCCTTAATATCTAAAATATAAATTTTCTGAGCTATATGAACTTTAGCCCACTTAAAAATTACTCTTGAGACTTGATTAGAGTGACTAAAGCTCACACCATAAAGAACCTCTTAAAGGTATTATTCTTTAATTTGTCTTTTTGGCAAGTAGGTGTCTAAAAGCGAAGTACTCTCTTTTAGGTACTCCTCCTAATATTGTAAAGAGTTCCTAGTTCTGAATTAGAAAAGGGGCTCCCGGTTCCTTGTAAAGAGATTGTGTACTTACTATGATTTTTTTTTAGCTCATTATGCATTTCAGACTAGATATCTTATTATTTATGCCGAAATGTTGTCCCTTACTAAGTAAGAGGGATAGTCTAGCGGGTTTCTTAGCGCTTTGGTAACTTTGGGTAGGTTCTCTAAATTTTGACGCAGGGGTTTCGAACCTTTTATTATGCCAATTTTATAATAAAAACTCTGCTATCTGAGTCATAGACCCCAAGGGAAGTCTATCCTACTAAAATACTTGTAAAATGTTAAAAAATATAGGTATATAGTATAAATTTTTTGTATCAACTCTTTCTAGGTCAGTTTAATACAACCTAACATAAGTCCGAGTTTTAACATTATTCTATCCCAACTCGTTCAAACAAAAAAGCTAAGCGGACAAATAAGTTACTAGGGTCATATAGGTTTCAAACCTGCTCTGGAAGCAAACAAGTAGTATATTTTACTATTTATTGGACTTTATCTATCTGGTTTTATTTTTACGTTTCTCGTTATAATTTATATATAAACTTTATCACAGGGATCTGAAATTCATATTTATCAGTAACAATTAATTCCTAATTTAGAGTATTGTCCGGAAATTGATTTAGGTAATCAAGATACTATCAAAAGGGAATATCGAACAAATACAAGAGGAAGCCTTTGACTAGGGTAAAATTTTAAGTATTTTTCCTTATTTGTAAGGCCTAGAACCGTACGCGAAGCTTTTTTAGATTTCGGTCTAACCCTTGTGTTGAGCGAAAAGTCAATAATCAAATGTCCCAAACAATTGAGTTCTAATCAAAGAGTGGGTACTGAGGCTATTATCTAAACCGCTTATAGTATAGGATATATAAAATTTAGGGGGTATCCCCTCAAGTCTTAAACTTTTAATTCTCTGTATTTAACAGAGGGGAAACAATTATAATTACAGTAATCTAGATCGTATCCACGTTAACCTACTATTCTTTTACTTTATTCCCTTTAGTGTGTGCCTCTTATATTCATATAACGAAGAACTTTATTTTATCAAATTTTGTAGTTCTTAGAGTAGTTGTACGATACTATAGGTCAATGAGAATTCGGTACGGAATATTGTTAACAAAAGAGGTTCCTTTTTTTGAAATAGTTTAATTTACAGTATAAAGGAACTAAGGCGGTAACCGCAAGATAATAAAATACAAAAGTAACCCCTATATCTTAAGGACTTTTAGCAATTGAACTTAGTTAAGGCCTAATCAATGGGTTTACCATAAAAATCCAAAAGGACTAAACCTCTAGCATATGGAGGATTTCTGGAATAACTAAATATAAATTTATAATAATATCTTGAACTAGGATACTCTACATACTAAATAAATGCAGTAAAAACTACTTCTAAAGAATAGAAAAATTCCCATTCTGAGACGCGCACACTGTGCAAAAAGAAAAACTCCTAGTTAGAATCTATTTCCTATCAGATATTGCTAAAGCTACCTTGTAAAAAAGATAGCCCACGTATTGTCATTTAAATCAATTAAGTAAAACCTATAGAGATAATATCCGTTTATTCAGTCTTGAATCAATCCTTTCTGCCGCGCTTACAAAGTTTTTTTTGTAGGGGTAGACACAGAGTCACTAAGAATATTAACTTACCTTAAAAGCGAGTCGATAAGAATAGAGCTGGTTAAATTAAGGAGCGGAGTAATCCTTATGCAGAACATTTACATAAAAAAAAAAAAAGGATTCTTCTGTAGCATGATCCGCATAATGGATAATCCAGAGAAAGAAAAAAATACTTATAAGTGGGGTATGGAACCCTCATTATAAGAGTATAAAGACTTTTTCTAAGATATTTTACACTGCTTTTCAAAGGAAAATTACCAATGACCAACCAATATCTGATATTCAAGCTTTTAGTATTTCTGAATTAGTATAGGGGGTCCCTACGTGCCTTTTTCATCATAGTAAATTGAAGACTTAAATTTATCAATATACGGTCAAGAGTTTATACTTTTTAGTGAATTACTATTAGCAAAAATGTCCTACTATACACGCTTTGTTTGCACCTTAATTACGGAAAACCTAACAGTTGACCAAGCTTAATGGCATACTCCCTATATGATATAAAGACTCCTCGATATAACGTATTTTTAAGCTAAAGTACGCTAAATTTAGCACACTTGCTTACTTTCTCATCAAGACTTCGAAGGAATTTTCCAGGAACTTGCAGTTATTAGACTCGAGTTAACGAAAGCGTATAGATGTCTTAATAAAGTCCATTGTTTAAATAAAAGGTTTGCACAGGCCCCTTTTGAAAGCTAAAATTAACGTCAAGTGTCTAGATCCTTAAATACTAACAACTAGAGGAATCCCAAAAATATATCATTTAAAAATTATAATTTAGAAGTTTTCGCGGCAGCTCATCAAGAAAACCAAAAGAAAGAGGGTATTTTTCGAGTATAACAACTAAAGAACCTAGTAGAAAGTAACTTTGATGCGAAAATTCCTAAATAAGACTCTTAACAAAGCGAAGTTTGGGGTGTAGTTGTTTTGCCCTTGTAAGTAAATTTGTCTATAAAAGCACTTACAAATTTCCATTAATGAAGCCCTCTCAAAAGTATTATATAAGGTTCAATATGCGTGTCGTCAGGATAAGCCCCGAGAATCTAGAGTATTTTCTTTTTTTAGACTCTCTAAAAGCAAAGCAGGGTTACTTATTATCGTTATCGACGGGTCCTCTAGGGTAAACATAGACAGGAAAAAAACCTCTGTTGGTGCCCTTCACAAAGCATAAATTAGGTGTGGTATTAAGAAAAGGAATCCCAGTTTTCAATTTAAGATTAGAAAGAACCTAAATCCACCAACTAATCAAAGCTCTTGCTTAGTGTTAAGGCCACTCCTTTTAAAGTTTTATTACATTTTTTTATTAAGATAGAATTCCTATTAATTATATAGGTTCTTAAAGAAAAAATCTTGAATAATAGCACCGCCTGGAGCTTCTCTCGGGGGGGGGGGTACCTGAAGAATTAAATTATAGATTATAGTCAGTTTTTCTTAGTTAAGTTTTATTTCCTCTGTCTCAAGAATCCGGAATATCGTACGAAGATAATAAAAGGAAGATTATTCAGATATCGGGCTTCGGTAGGATGGGTTTTTTCTTTTTAGAGTGAGTGGTTTCCTTGAGTTGGCTATATGATTTAGTCTCATAAAACTCCTGGTTTATGTAGCGGGAGTCGGCCCTCTAATTTATTTTAATTTTATCGGTAGAAGTATAACAAAGTTCTTGGGCTGGGAATTTAAGAAGCTTTAAAAGCGTTAACGCTAAGTTGATAATGTCTAAAATATGTAAGTCAGAGTTTCAAGCCCTAAAAATGAACTCAGGTTGTCGCATTGTAGCAAAGGGAATCCTTTATGGTGGGGTCTCGGGCTTTGGGCGCTACGTTGGAATTGAACCGTCTTTGGAACGAAACTAGAACTTCGGGTTCTTATTTCTATGTGCCATTAAGCGCTACATACATTACTTTTGGATTTTTGACACCAAGGGATAGGATTTCAAAACTACATCATATATAGACTTTTCTTGCATTCTACCCTAAATGAGTATCCGAGACAATTTACTTTATTAGGAGCTCCTTGGCCCCCGGATTTTACTACTAATGCTGTTGACTCCTCTTTATTATCATATCAGATAAAATTCCCTGTCCTTTTTTTTAGTATTGAGTACTTGACAGTAGCGCCTTGGGTATATAAATAATTCGCAATTTTACAGTTTTCATAGAAAACCTACTAAGCAAGACATTTTTTTCTTTAAGCCGATATAGGAAAGGAACTGACATAAATATAAATACCGGGATCAGAGAATTCTTATACTATTTTTTCTTTTTTTTGAGCGCCTATAAGCTCCCTTCTATTGCCTATGCTTTCGCTTATCAAGAATCCTGAGACCAAAATTTGGGGAGTAATGACGGAATATATACCGGCGCAAGAGTATTAGGAGCTATCGGTTTATCGCCTTGAATTTTATGAAAAGATGTTATCGACGGTTTCAGAAATGGCGTAAAAGGTTCAGTACTGTGTGCAAATTCTGCTGAGTAAGTTGTAACTAAATTAGCCCTAAATTCTAGGCATAAAGGTGCTTGGATTCCTTTCAAATTAAGAAAAATATAAGTCTTTGTTTGTGCGGGTAACAAGCCTTAAGTGACATAACCTTGCCCAACTCTTATATTTCTCCTTTATTAAGTATTAGTAATATATATAATATAACAGACTAATTACATATAAGGAAATATCCAGATATAAAACTCTTAATAAATAAACGAACAGGCCTTGGCTTCTTTCAAAGTGGTCTCTGTGCTACCTTTAACCTAATAGTCTTAGGATATAAGCCCGCACTACTTGAGCAAGGTGTGCGCTCCTTAGAATTTCCTTAATTTTCTTTCGATTTCACTATAACGCTAATACATCTGATTATGGAATCCCCAAGATCATCACTTTGTTTTATAGCTAATGTTTCTTGTATTTTACAATAAAACTGTATGGTAGGGGTCTCCTGAGAAACCCTTTTGTACTGCTCAAGACAATTTGGATAAAATATCCACTAAAGAAGACTTTCAAGACTTCGGAGGAGTCTTAAATTTGCAGTTAAAACCGCTTAATCTTTATCCTTTCTTAACTGTGTGGTTTCTCCAGGGGAGCTCTTAGGTTTATATACTAGCTGCTGTACTAATTATTTACAAGGGCTTATCTGATACCCTTCTTTTTGGTTAACTTTTCTCCCGCTGTATTAAACATTTAGCAATTTAGGGGCCCTATATTATTTTGTTTATCTTTAATAAGCATCCTTTTGCACTGGAATATATTTATTTTGAACCTCTCAGGTCCCTCTTCATAGGCGGCTTTTTTCTTTTATAAAGTGTATCAGCTACTTTTTGAGGAAGTTCCTTTAATTTGACAAATTAATGAGTACCCCGATTAAACGAGCTTCTCAAGGAACGCGAAAAACTAACTCGAAGAGTAGCAATTCATATAGTGTTATAAGTGGGAACCCCGAAGTAATCAAAGAGTCCTAGTAACTGGCAGCTAAAATACTAAAGGAAGTCCCTGTTTGAAGTGCAGTTAATTATGAATTCCTACTCGCTTTTTATTTTATAGGAATATCGAGAAAGTTCGCACATTAATGAACCTCTAATTCCTCTTTAATCCTACTGAGAAGCAGCCTAAAGAACGTTGTAATAGATTCCTGCTAGATACAAGTTCCTGAAAAGTCAATGTTTCAACGAGTTCTAACTGGATTCTTTTATTTATAGAGGGGGAATCCCTTCTATCTACCTCCCGATCCACTTAACTGCATTTTGCACGAAAGAAGGTCTGGAAGAAATCGCTTTATAAATTGAACTTAGCAGATACTTAAGCTAGGGAAACCCTTACAGGTACAATAGGAGTTCTTTATAGTGTTTTATTGGATCCAGTATAAGCAAAAGTTTTGTTAAATTATAAATTACAATTAAGCCAAGAGAAATAGAAGCTTGATCTTCTAGTTTAAGGGATTCCTTAATTAAGTAAAGTATTACTAAAGCAATGCGGGGTATTCAAAAAGAGAATATTAAGAGCTGAGTGTGCTTCAACGAATACTTATCCCAGCTTATTTTATTGTAGAATTCTTTATCGAAGTACTTTTAACTTCAGTCTTACGAAGGGAACGTCCCCTTTTCTTAATTCAACGGGTCAAAATAGGTTTCCCCTTGATTGAAGCTAAAGTTTTTAGAGTTATTACGAGACGTATTCCTGCTTTTCTACAGAACTTCTAGGATACCCCCTTTTTAAGTAAATCTATTTTAAACGAAAGAAACTCCACCTTTAGTATTAAAAGGAAAAAAGTCTTAAGAATCGTGCCTAACCTACAACAAAGAAATTTCATTAGTTATAAGAAATCCTCGATAATAAGGGGTCCTGCTTTAGGTTCCAACTAAGGAAAGCTATTATATTAAAGTTAGTAGAGCCCTTTTTGATTACAAAATATCGCTTTTATATACCCTCATGTAGATCGCTGCTTAACAAACTTCTTCTACCCACCCATACTAACAATAAAACAAAGAAATGTGGATACTTTTTTTAGATAGGTATCTCAGAATTAGAAAATTAACAGGCTTTAGACTTTTCAGGGGTTTACTAAGTTCTTAAACTCTAGGGATTTACTTTTATGACTGTAACTTAAAAGCAACAATTCAACGTAATATATATATCTTGACTTATTGTACAGTATTGATAAGTAGACTTGAACCCACGAGTGTCTCCGGTTTTCTTACTTGTGTTATGCGGGAATGCTTGTTTTATACCACCTATTTTTATAAGTTGTTTGCTTTGCATGAAGGTTTCTCCTTTCTTTGTTTTTTATCGAGGCAATAAGCAGGAATATCTGGATTCCCAGGGGTTAGATAATATGTTGTCGACTCTCAAGTAAAGAGCATTTGCAGTTACAAGGTACTTAAATAATAAGGGATTATTCAAGTATCACAAGAAAAAATTTAAGGTAATCGAAAGGGGTTTCAAATCCTAAATAAAAAGAGTAAAATACCGGAATTGTACGAGGTAAGCCAGCTTTTCTGCTGTTAATGTTACTAGGCCTCTTTCAAAGATTGAGATTAATAGTTACAAATTATGGGTTACTATAACCTAATAATACTTAATTATATATAAGCCAAGTTTTCATTGGAGAATTCCCTAAAGTTAGGTTTTACATGTTATAAAGCGACTCTACTTTTATTCAAGAAAAGCATACCAGCAAGCTTCAAAAATAGTGAAGAATTTAGATAGCAGGAATTCGATAAATAAGTATGTTCAGTAGTTTCTGTTGTTGAATGCTTTTGCCCTTTAATTTTATTAAAAAGTATCCCTTGTATAAAAACAGCTTTTTAAGAAATTATTCTCTTTCAAATGGGTCTTCTCTTAAAAGGGTTTACTCAAGAAAAAGTTATTTGATAGGCTTTAGTAAGTGTAATTAGTAAGTGTAAGAAGTCCTAACCACAAGCTTTAAAGCATTAGTACTCAATTTAGTACAAAAGCAAATTTTATGTATTCCCTTTATCCGAGATTCCTAAATATTGACTAAACCCTTTTTGTTCCATAATAAGGGACAAGCCTTAGCACTCTAGTAAATCCTAGTCGAAAGCCCCACCCTTTTATAAAAACAAAAGGAAATTGGGACTCCTTCGCGTAGGTTAGTATTATTTTCTCTGATACAAGAGTTCCGGTAAGCCGTGTATAGTTTAAATCCTAGATAAGGACCTTAAAAGTACTATATAAATCTTTACTATATCAATTTCAGTGTATGCTACAAGCGAGGGGTATGTCATAAGAATTCGCTCGAGTTTATTATATACCTAATTAACAAAAGGCTGGTTTACACTTGATGAAGACAAAGGAATAACTCGTTTTATACTTCTTACTTATATGACTTTACTTGGTATAGGGAAGCTTTAGCTCATATTCTCGAAACTGAACAAATTAATGTAATATATTCCTCAAGAACCGGTCTAATGAGTTATTAGTATTTCTAAGTTTTAGGTTAAACTTTCTTTTGAAGAGTTAGCTTCTATTTAATATTCTAATACTCTATAAATTTCTAGACTCTTGAAAGTCAGTAAGTGTAGTTCTTCCTTTCAAGTTCCCTCAAACCCGAGGTCTTTTATGTTCTCAATAGTAAAATGCCGGGTGTCCAACAAGAGGTATCTCCTCACTTTGTGCAATAACCCAAGTTTGCATTATTAGTCTTACTTTACTTAGGCCAACCCAGGTGTTCTTGATCTAAAGCCCTCTTAATTAAGGAATTAAAGGTGCTTTTATGACAAAAATATTCCAAAGTCTCTCGCTTTTATAGGACCTCAAAGATTTTTCTTAGTGCTTTTAGGAAATTATGCCTCCCTTATTATAAAATCCTTATAAAGGTAAAGGGGCAGCCTATTCTTTCTTTTTTGACTTAGTTAGAACCAAAGATATAAAACCTTTAGTATGTATACAAGAACTGAAATAATTTAATTTAACGTCATAGTTTTCTTTTTTATTATTTAATGAAGAACCTTAGTTATGCAAAGAGGCAGGGGTAGAGTTTTTCATGGAATCCGGAACAATAACCCGAGAAAACTATAGGAGACATATCATTCCTAATATACAATAATATACAAACTTGCTTGAACTTACCGGGATTCTCTTTCCCTTAATAAAAAGGAGTTTAAACAAAAATACGGGTATCTAAACTTGTTTGTCAGTAAACTTTCCTAATTGAGAGAGTAGGTAACCTTTTCATTTCAAGCTAAGAGTAAAAAGCACTAACTAATAAGTATCCGTAAAATCTTAAATTTCTAATATTATTGATCTCTAAAGATATATAAAGTAAATACTACTATACGATTAAGTTAAAGTCGCATAAAGGCAAAGGCTTAGAGGATTTACGAGATTAAGAAGGCTCAAAGTAAGCTAGCATAACTCAAAAGTTCCAGGTTCTAAGTATAAGCAAAATCCACTCCTTCTTGTTCAGAGAAAAGTATGAATGAAAGTAAATTGACTACGGAGCCCTTAAATGAGCCTCTCCCTATGATATTAACATACGGAGTCTTGAATGTGCCCGGTTAGGCCTTCCACTTTAATTTCTATTCGTAAGTAACTTAGAGTAACATGTCGCAAAAACCCAGGGCCTACTTGTGATAGGAGAATCCTCTATTTATTATATTTCAGAATGACTTATTTGGGAGGATACCTAGATTGTTTTTTAGTTGTTAAGGGAGATTTTTCTTATTCCATGTTGTTATTACTACAGAGATGAGTACGCCTTAGTGAGATAATAGAGAGTTACTCTTCGCGACTGGAACGTAGTTAAGGAGGGTAAGGTATTCTAGTTTAAGGATAGTACAGTCATACCTTATAACCAACATCTACTGCTTACTTTCTTACCTCTTACTCAGAGCTATTTATACCTGCTGTATTGGTTGTACTACTCTCTTACAGGGACATATAACCTTCTTCAGAGCTTTAACTTTCTTATTCTGTAAACCTTTTGTTAGTCGTAGCAGTCCCGCGGGCTATACTCTTCTTGTGGGTCCTCCATGTCTTATTACCTGTAGCTATTAGCTTACTGTGTGTAACCTGTCCTTATTGTAGCTATCCTGCCTATTGTATTCTTAAAAGGAGTTCTATATTACTTAGATTACATTAGTATTAGTTAGTACAGTCTTAATAGGTATATTTTTAGTTCTATTAGATGTTATAGGATTGGTATCTTCCTACTGGAAAACTGCTCAATATACAGCTGAAACTTTACTACTCCAATTAGCGAGGCTTATAAAATGGGGTTCTAAGAAACTTAATATAAAAAAATGTATGAGTGGCATACTCCCACGGGACCGGTTTCGGACTGGCAAACAAAAGCTAATAGTTAGTTAAAGGCTCCAAATAGGTGCGTCCTCTTATATTTTACTTGTCAAAGCTGGATTCATTTTATACCGGGGCAACCCCTCTTCTAGTCTCTTTCGTTTTTGTTGTTGATTCTTCTGCTAACGGATAGGCCACCCCATTTTATCAAGAAATAAAGTAAATATAAGTAAAGAAATCCTATAATTCGGAAAAAGCCTATAATCTTAATCCTTTTTCCCCAGTCCAATTACTAAAATAAAATTTAAAAGCCAGAGATTACCCATAAAAAGAAGAGGACAGCTTGGAATGTAAATCTAGTAATGTCAAGAAGCAAAATTTAAGTAGAGGTTGTAGAGTCACTTTAAATAAATTCCACTGTTTGCCTTAAACTACTCCAATCCAAGACTTGAACCCACGACCAGCACAACTTAACGTTAATGCTCTAACCTTCAATAAAGGATCCTCTTTTGCCTTACCTTAATGAATAATTAAGACAATACCACAATGTCTCAACCCCTTTACTAGACATGTTTCGGAGTCTCTTTAGAACCAGTAAATATAGTACTCCCGAGTCCAGAGCTTACTATCAGAGACGCTTAATCTCTACTTTTTATCCGATAGATAACTAAATAATACATAACATGTAAAAATAACTTTAAATCTAAGGTGGAAAGAGCAAGGGGATCCCTCTGGTGTTTACTATAAACCTAAGATAAAATTTATAATCAGTGTAACTCTCGAATACAATTAACTAATAATACTTAAAACTATCTTATAATAAAGAAATGTACAATAAATTGCGGAATACATTTTCAGGTTCGAACCCTAATTCAATAGCTACCCTTTTATGAACTTACCACTACAAAAGGGAGCTCTTCCAATGACTAGGTGACAAAGCAAACGCTTAAGAGAAGCCGGCAAAATAGGGAACTTCCTTACCTTATTGCTAATTTACTAATAGGCCGCTACAAACAAGGAAGCCTGGGGTTCTTCTCTACTAACTCTGGAAAAACCAGAGCTTCTCTAAAAAGTACTTGAACTCTCTTAGATGAACTTGTATAACGTATTTAATAAGGGAGCTTTTGAATAAAAAGGAGCAATCTATGAGGCAATCTTCACTTCACATCGCGGATAGTATCTAAGCATAGGTCTAATATATTAGAGTGATCCCCGGGTCCCGAAAACCTGGATACAGAAAAAGTTAGAGTATTCGCAGTCTTTATTTACAAGCTAAGTAGTCTAAGGTTTTAAGAGAGTTCTTATAGTTTATGCTCGAAATGAGACCCATTCCTACCCGCCCAAGTTTAAAAGGGTGCTGCGCCCAGTGGTTTGTCCGTAATTTGCCTCCTTTTGGCTGTGCGGACTACTTTTCTATACAATTCCGAACCAATTGAAACAAAAACCGAGTCTAAAACTTATCTATTTATATAGTAAGAGTACCTCTGTCCTTACACTCTTTTAGTAGCTAGTATATAACTCTTATTCATTTCTTACTATAAAAAAGAGCGCTGTAAACTGAAAAAACATACTAAACTAGACATAATATAGCAGAACCTAAGAAGGATATAAAAGGACTTGAACCTACGCCATATCAACGGATTCATAGATGCTCTACCACACTTGTCTATAAGGGCCCTATTAAAGTATACTTTTACCTTTCTAATCTCATTTTTTAGTAATCAGTATCCTAATAATAGATTGTAATTGTTGTTAATAACAGCTTGCTTCAATAGTAAGAGTCAAGATTTCCTTATTTGTTGAAGAATTTCTGTATTAGGAATAGTACTAAATACGATACATAATTTAACTACTAATCCAAAAAGTCTACAACTTACCTTGTATAAATGGTACTTATTTACATCTACCTTTAAATAAACCGGAGACAAGCTTAGCCTAACATCTTTTCTAAGCTTTACAAGCCCTTCTTTCAGGCACCCTCTTGAAGGAAGCGTGTACCTACAGGTAGGATATTAAGGTAATTGGTAAGAAGAGATCTTCTGTTTGACCTCTATTTAGAAGATTTCTTTGTTTAATGAATCTTGGACATATGAATTTGAGTAGTGCATTATATTAACTAAGCCAAGCTAGAATGAGTCAAGAATTCGAGTTCTCTTTAGGAAAAGCTTCCCACATAACTTAGAAACAACGACATCTGGGACTTAACAGGTGCTTTTTACTGCTTTTTTTAATTCGAAGTGAAATAAGTGTGGATTATAGGGGTACCTTTTATAACTAGCTAAAGTAGAAGCTTGTTCTATTTAAGTAATTTTGTTGATATTCCTTATTTAGTGTAGCTGCTTATATGATAAAAGTATTCTTTCTCACGCAGTATGAGCCTCCTTTCAAGTTTATGCCAAACCTTTCTTTAGAGCGATACCGATCTTCTTAATTAACAACCTTCATAACTTTCCTGTGAGCCAGACCTTTCCTACGAGTCTTTATGATAGCTGCAGGTATTAAGAAAAGAAGTACAAAGAAGTAAGGAATTAAATCCTTACTTCTTTGTATAGCAGTCCTTTTTAAGGTTAGTTAGAATTAAGCCCATAAGTATCTACAAAAGTTTTGTAAGGTTTCCAGTTAATACTTTTGAAATAAGAAATTCCTTATCCATTTAACCCATTTACAAACTAAACCTTTCTATCTTATTAGTAATTGAAAACCTCATTAGAAGCTAAGGAAAAAGAGTATAAAAACGAGAGTAAATCAGATCATTTACAAAAATAAATACTCATGGAAGAGTTTTTTAAAAAAGAGCCCCTTACCACCAAAAGCCTTGGTCTTGTTATAAGTTTTTTATAGTTATAGGGTTGAGTACCTTTGTTGTTGTATTCTTTTTGGAAAAGAAGTTTCCATATACAAAATGGATGGGGTTTTTCGGTAGTAAAATCCTTTAAATAATTGTAACCTTGACTTTAAACTTCTGGCACTTACTTCAATTTTCTGTGAAGAATCCAATAGAGTGGAATAGTTTTTATTGCTTTTATAAGAGTTATTATTTTATTATCATAGGGAATTGTTTGCTTTAGATAAATTCAAAAAAATAGATAAGATATCTAGACTTTACTTCTTAAATACACCTTAAAAAGTTAAAAATAGAATCCGTTTTCCTTAGGATTAAAGTACTTTAAAGTAAACAGCATTTCCGCGTTTTTATCCTATCTTATAAAGATTAATTACTCTAGTTTGAGTATCACTTTCCTTTTGAGAGAAGTAGCTTCGTTAGTTAAGGAATAGTTTTTCTAAAGTACTAATTAGGCGGAATTAGTCTTAAATATTGGAAGGTTAGTTTGTTTTTCTTAATAGTCCTTGGAAGAAGCAATAAAGTGATTTAGAGAATCTATTTACTTCAAAGTTGTTCTGAAGTTCTAGGAATAGTCAAGGAAATTCCTACATATAAATTTTAATTAAGACCGGGATTCCATAATATAGAATAAGTGGGTTTTTGTTTCTAGGGAAGGCAACTTCTTAACATATAATGAAAATATAAACTTAGGCCAAGTATTGTTAACTTAATTCTTTCCACTTTCATAGATAGCTTTAGGGGAGTTATTTACAAAGCAGGGATTCGCTAACCAAGAAACTTTACTGAAACTCTGTTATTTTATAAAGTGAGGTAATTGGGTAAATTTTAATAATATAAGTATTTAATCTTATAAAAAACCGGGCAATTCCGCGGGGTATACTTAGTAACTATTAAATTCTAAGCAAAGTCTAGGTATCCTTTAGGATATTGCTTTTTTAATAGTATGCTTAAACTGGGCTTTGAATTGGTTTATTTATTTCCTTTCCGGGGGATCCCCTTTTGCACCTAAGGCTCGGGTAACTGTACTCAACTTTTATTATACTGTCTTTTTATCTAGGATAAGTATATCCTATCCTCATAGGTAGCTAATTCGGGCTTTTCTTGATATATTGGTATTGGCAATCAATACATAAAGACGTAATTAAAAGCGAGTTAGTTTGATTAATGAGAAAGAAAGATAGACTTTCTTTTCAATACTATAAAATAGGGGAAAAACTTTAGGTAACGCTTGCTTGATAAGGCTTACAAAAGGAATATTCATACTTATACTAGAGCAACTCTTACTTTTACTTATAAGAGAACCTCATTATTAAGTGGAATTCCCTTAAGCTATTTATGAGATTCAGAGTTTTACCAATCTAAATACGAAAGACCAACTAACAAGGCCTCAGCAAGAAAAAGGCTCCTATACTACTAAATTTAAACGAGTGAGAAATCATTCAATAAAGTTTATAGAAATCCGTCTAAGTAAATGTTCCCTATATCCTTACTTAAGGGGGTCCTAGGCAGAAAGAGGTATTGCTTTAGTCTCTTGGCTATTAATATTACTATCTATCTGAGTGAGAAAGAGTATTCTGTGTGTGTAGAATATAGATACCCGCTCACTTAACGAAGATCCAGTAAAAAGTTTTGTAGCACTCTCTATAATATGTCAAAAGGAAGCTAACTATAAGAAATATCCGACAATTTCCTTCTATTTGTATAAGTAAGATCTTTACGACGAAATGAGCACCTTTTTGAATTGAAACTTTAGCTACTACACTTTCAAATTCTTCCTAAGGGTTGTATTTGGTCTATGTAATTACTTCCGTTTAAAGGGGTATTTAGAAAAGAGCAAAACAAGAGTCTATTATATACGTGGATACCCCTCTAATAAATTTCTTAGAACGTATAACTTATAATAGGACAAGCTTATTACCTTGCTTTAAGAGTGGGGTTTAGCCTGTTTATTAGTAAGAAAGGCTTCTTGGGTGATTAATAAGTAGCGGTAGATTCGTATTCTTATTGTAATAGTCATTAGCTTTAATAAAATAAGTAGTAATGAGTCCTCTCTAACTTCTTATGGTGTAAAGTGGTTGCTTACTTCTTTTTAGGTTAGAGGTAATTTACTAATTAAAGGTGTATTGATCCTACTTATTAGCTTGAGTTCAGTTTAGTTCTGCAACTTTAGATATTGGGTTTTAAGGCTTGTCTTTCTGTAACAATTTAGGTAACCTAGTTGACTTTAGTAGCTTGTGTTTCTTAGTAAGGGTATACATACCTGTTTTCCTGTAATAGTATATACTTAATTAGTTAAGGTAAGCTTTAGCTCATAATTCTTTAAAAAGTGAAAGTGTTGCTCTGTAATCTTACAAACTGGTTTCTTTAATAGCTCTTATAAGTAACCCTCTTTTTTTAGTATTAATATAAGGGGTGCTTTTACATTTATAGAAATAGGAAAACTTTGTATGGAGAGAAACATGTAAAAGTAAAGTTACTATTAGTTTGGTAGAGAAAGTAGTAATAGACAGTATACAGTATAGTCTTATGGTTTTAGTTCTATTAAGGTATACTCCTCTTGTTCCCTGCGATTATCGAAAAGGAAGAATGAGCCTTATATAGATATTGGTAAGTCCTTTTACCCGACTGAAGGGAGATTCCTGTCTTTGTAAGTTTGTAAGGGAGATAGATTAGTCTTGTTGTGTACTACCCGGACTTCGTGTAGCTAATGTATTCCTCTTATGGTAAGGAACTATATTACCTATTAGTTGTATAGATTCTTATTTGTAAAGATATGTAAAGTCTTATATTGTATAGAAGGTTAGAATATAGATAGTAAAGGACATATGAAAAAGGGAACCTTAGATTCAATCGAAGAATGCCAAGGTTTATAGAAATTCTTTGGTTTTTCTGCAGTTTAGGTATCTCGTAACGTGTTCCTACATTTGACCAGTTTATCGTGCGTTTTAAGATGTTTTCAAGCCTGGGAATTCTCTCTATCTTGAAAGCCTTACTCGTCATACCTGTAATACCTCTTTTCTTAAGAGTCTTTTGAGCTATACTCTCCCTCTTAATAATGTTACTCTGCAGCTTGTGGCCTATACTGGCTGGCTTATAACCTGGACTTCTGGGAGCTAAGATCTTACTGGTCTAGCCTGCAGCTATTGTACTTTTTAATAGTATAGTGTATTAGAGTAATAGGTGTATTAAGGGGTATTCTTCCTCCTGCTCCCTTTTCTTATCGTTAAGGAGGAGAAAAGCCTTTTAAGTACAAAGTACAATGGGTAAGTCCTTTTTCCCGACTGAAGGGTACCAAAGCAGGTTAATGCTTGTAGTATTCTGAATACTCCTACCATACATTATAGCACCCACCAATCCTTTCATATTCCTAACTTTACCTCTTTTTGTACTACCTATTAAAATAGCCTTGCTTGAAAGCTATAAGAACCCCCTACTTACTCTTATGAGCCCTTGTCTTGATACTCCTCTTAGCTTGGATAGCTGCACCTGTCTTATGGGTCTTAACAGCCCTAGTATTATAGGACCTCTTTTAGTTATTTTTTTTAGTTGTATTACTTTTATTTGTTAAATAAGTATTAATAGAGTTAAGAGTTATTAGTAGTTAATATTAAGGTAAAGACCTCTTATTTTCTATTATTCCTTGTTCTTACTAGTGTATAATAGTTGTTCCAGTCTTTTTTAGGTAGATTACTCTTACTGTTCTTGTAGTTATTGACACGGGAGCTTAGAGCTAGAGATTTGATATACGTTACTCTTCCTGACTGTAGCGAAGCGGAGAAAAGGTATTGTATTAAGTAGTTATGATAGCATACCTTAATAACCAACAACATCTTTTATTGACTTCCTTGACTTAGACTTAATTGACTTAACTTCTTCTTCTGCATACCACTCTTAAGAAGATAGGTATTAAGATTAAGAAAATATGCCTATGTAATAGACATAAGAAACAAGTTATGGGTAAAGAGTATGAAAGTCAATAAGAAGTGTGGATTAGAACCTTTGCATTCCTGTATTCTAACTCTCTCGGGAAGGTTTACCTTCTTAGTCTTACTGTTTTACGACTTGAACTCTTGTATTGTCTTAGTATCCCTGTAATATAAAGTAAAGGCAAGAGCTTGTCTCTTGTTGCTGTTCCTGTATTTGTATTCTGGAAAAAGATGCTCGGGGAACTTGAAGCTAAAGTAAGAAATTTCCGGTAAGGGACATCCGTAGAACTAAGGGGTAAGCGGGTTTTCCAATCTTTCCTAATCCAGGTAAAGAAGGTGTAAAAGCATAGGAGCCACAAGAATTCTTGGAGTAAGGTTTAAACCAGGTATTATTAAAGACAGGAAATTCAAAGTGTATGTACAGGTATTTACTATAATGGACTTGTCCTTCAAGAACTTAGGAAGAAAGAGCTCTAAGTTAGAGTTTTTTAATCACTTATATGAAGAAGATAGATTTAGCTTATCCTGTATACTTTACAATCTAGTAAGTTTATTAGTAGTAAAGTGAGCGGTTATATTCCAGTTCTATTTCTTTCATGGTGTATAGCTCAGTTGTCAGTTGTTAGAGCACTGGTTAGTTTGCCCGTGATGCGCGGGTTCGAATCCAGTCGATATAGGTAATTTGTCTAATC
>JAYMTF010000098.1:0-54131 GCA_036897485.1 Pelargonium nanum
ATGACTTTGCTGTATTAGTCCAGAAAAATGTCTATTCAGCAACTTTGATTAAGAGTTTGCATATCCAAATTATGTGTAAAATACCAAAAGATGGAAAAGCTGATTTCATCTTTGATTTAGAGTTTGCTCAATAAGCATAAGTTTATGTTTGCTTAAGTAGATTTCATGTACAATGTACAAAAAGATGCAAAGTTTTAGACAAAGAATATAATAAAACACCACCTAGTATTAACATTTACAAGCACAAAGAGAGACAGACACCTTGTTTGGGAGGTCTACATATCTCTTGCAGCTCTCATAAAATCCTATGATTATTGCACCTCTGCGGCGTTTGGTTGTTGCATAAAATGTTCCCTCTTATGTTGCAAATCCTATGATTATTTTGCTTTTATTGTTGTTGTGTTTTATTACTAAAATAAGCTTCATCCAAAAAGAAGAAAAAATCACAGAGGATGGTTGTTCCAGACTAAATATGGGTCGACCTCAACACGAATCAGACTAAATATGGCTCGCCCCCATCCAAATTCTAGATCTGGTTTGAGCAACTATCAGGTTGGGTCAAATTTATCTTGTAAAATTTTGGATTGAATCGGACAACCAACACGAATTAACACGTTTTACACTTAATAAGTTAAATCTGACCGCGGCTTGAATCCTTTTCGAGTCGGATTTGGTTTAGGCTCTATGAACCCAAATCCAAACAAACCTGAGGTGCATTAGTATGATTTTTTATATATATGATAAATAGCTTCCTAGGGAGCTTCTTAAATTCACTCGAGGGTTGAGCTTTGGTTTTTCCACAATCAGGCAAATGGGCCTTTTGGATCAATGGGCTGGAGAAGGAGCTGAATATTGGGCTCTACATGGGCCATCTTAAAGCCTAATTGTATATTTTTAATCCACAAAACAATCGTCTGTGAGAACAATGATTTTTAAGAAAAATGTTACATTTTGATGATCAAATTATATGTTTTGGGTCAAATTAGCACCCGTTTTTTATTATCTTCTAATTTAGTCTCACAACTACACAATATTATTCCAAATTGATCCAGTTTGTAACTGTGGCTATAGTTGGAACAGACCAAATTATAATCGGTAATAGTTAATATTTACATTTTACAATGAGTGGTTAAGTTACTAAAAAAATTCTTATTGTAATGGGTACCAAATTATAATCAGTAATAATTAATTAATAGTTAAGACTTATTATAAAAATTCAAAATTATCTGTAAGAGCAATTATAAAAAAGTAGTAAGGAACAACATAAAAAATACAAAAAATAGAGGGTACATTCTTAAAAGAAAAAAGTTATTGGGATCAACTCCCCTCGTTTATCCTGGTAGATCCATACATGTATATATATACATATGTTAGTGATTGTTTTATTTGATATTATTAGTTATTAATATCCGATAATGGGAAACTTACTTGCTTGTCGGGATATAAAAGAGTACAAATTTAGATGTATGAGAAAATTTTCACTAGCTGTATTTGATGACGTGACACGTTAACAATGACTGACACCCGATCAAAACATGCAAACAAAAATGAATCTAAAGTTGATTCACGTCCGTAATTTTATACAAAAATTATGAGTAAAAAGTACATAGATGATTTCTTTTTATGAGTAAATCTAACCAACTAAAGGATAAACCGGATTTATTTTCATACGTATATAACTTGATACCAAACTCATTAACATCTCAATAATAAATTATATAGCTTGGTGCTAATCTCATCAACATTATTTCAAAAAAAAAAAAACTCATTAACATCTTAATAAAATAAATTATAACATGAAAACAATATCAATATCACCATTGGGCCCCACCAAGCAAATCACTGTCCCATAAATATCAACAAAGATCCTTTCATTTTCTTTGTAGCTATGATTTTATTATCTCAAGAAAATTGGGCGAAATTACAAAAAAGCCCTCCATAAATAATTGAGTGAAAGTGAATCTCTCAACCGCGAAACAAACTCCAAACCACGTACACCACTACGACTTATGTCAGTTCGCCACGTGTCAACCACCCCAGAGCCGAGCCGCCGCACAATTCCCGGATGTAATCGTGTACAGAGGACCACGTGTACGAAACACACCCACGTGGCACTTCTTTGCCCCCACAGTCCTCGAAGAACTCGATAATTACAAAAAAGAAATTGCAATTTTTCAGAAATTGGAATCGAGTCCCATTTGTTTCGGCTCTGTTCGTGTGTGTTGCTCTCTGTTTCACCATAAAAACCAACTAAACATAGCAATAGCAATTAGCC
The DNA here is from genome assembly GCA_036897485.1 of Pelargonium nanum. Lineage (NCBI taxonomy): Eukaryota > Viridiplantae > Streptophyta > Magnoliopsida > Geraniales > Geraniaceae > Pelargonium > Pelargonium nanum. The sequence goes on from JAYMTF010000098.1 coordinate 2,276, forward strand.
ACAGAGCCACTCTGTTCCAAAATCGCTTGGTCACATTCACATCTCTCTTTCGATTTCCTTTTTCTTCTTTTCTAGTGATTGTGTTTATAAAAAAGCCAAAAACAGAGTCTCTTTTCACAGATGATTTTCTCTTTCTCGCTTCTTGTTTCTGGAAATCTCTGGGAAATTTCAGATCTTTACCAAATGGGTTTTTGATTCTGTAAGGTAACGAGAAACCCAGTTGTCGAATCTATCATGGGTTCGCATTTTCTTCACTCTTCTTCATCGGCACGTTTCTGGGTTTTTTTTGTTTCTTAGAGTTCGTCATTTGGTGGAAAAATTGACATTTTCCAATTCGTGCCCAATTTGAAATAGGGTTTCTGATTTGATACTTGACTTTGTCTCTCACTCATCATTATCCTACGCCGCCTCCATATCAACACTTATCTCTTTCAAATGATTGTTTTTTTTTTTAATAATGTTTTTTTGTATGTTATAAAAACAGCTGTGTCTCTATCAGATAAACCAGGCTTGAAGAAAAAGAAGAGAAGAAGAAGAAGAAGATGGAGACTAGTGGTTACTGTTATAGGCCTTATTTTGATCCAGATTTCGAATCACTCATTGAAAGAATTTACCCACCAAGGTTTGTACAATGTTGTTGTCTCTTTGAGCTTGTTTTGATGATTTGATCAGTAGTTGTTTATGTTTATGTTGTTGATTGGTTCTGTCTGTTTTTTCGGGTTTTCAGGGTTTGTATCGATAACGATACGTGTGCAGATTGTACTCTTGTCAAGGTTAGGTTTGTTTCTCAATTCTGCAAGTGAAATTGAATTGTGTTTTGTTAATTCTGGTTTGGAGATGATTGTAGATCATAGTAATTGGGGTTTCCAATGCTAAGGTTTGTTTGTTTCTCGAGAATCTTATTTGGATTCCACCATGAGAGATGCTATAGCAAGTTGTGAATATTCAAAGGGATAGAGTCTTACAAAATTTGAATGCTGATGCGATTCCTTAGTCGGTTTGTTAAGAATGCATTATCTTAATCACGAGTTAGGCGCTTAATCACTTCCACATTCCCACTTGAGAATAAACAATTCGTGTAAAGTTGGTTGGTACGTTTTTTTTATCTTAGAAAGTTACTTCTTAATAAAAGTCGGGTCAGTAGTTTTTTTTTGGCAAAGTTTAATGTAATGTTGGGTTAGAAGTTTTGTGCGTGTTAAGGTTGCAGTAGAAACCGTGTTCTTGAAACTAGGTATAGCTTGTTCTGATGTCAACAGAACCAGATGATGTAATCTTGTTGCATATAGAGCCATAGAACAAGTCCCGAGAACCCGAAAACTTAAATGGGAATTGGACAAATGAGCACATTTTTACTACTAAGTTTTCACTATCTAGTTCGATGGTAACCAGGAGAGTTGTTTTTGTAATGTTATGGAAATGGCAACATAAAGAAGTGGTCCATATTAAAGTGAGAAAATGACTTGTGAGGAACCATGTCTTTTTACCTGTCAATTTACTTTATCGGTTTTACAGGTGGATAGTGCAAACAAGCATGGGATCTTGCTGGAAATGGTCCAAGTCCTTACGGATCTCGACCTTGTCATCTCCAAATCATACATTTCCTCAGACGGTGGTTGGTTCATGGACGGTGAGGACCTGTCGCTGCCTGAAAATTTAATATTCACAACTAGCTATGTATGCTTTTATGACCTATACATGACTCACTCACAAACAACACAGTTTGTATTGTATTGCATTGTGTTGTGCACTTGTGCTTGATGCTTTTGTGTGTTTCTCTTTTCTTTGCATGATTTCGCAGTGTTCCACGTGACGGATCAGCTTGGAAACAAACTTACTGACGAAAGCCTCATACTCTACATTCAACAGGTCTCTCCCTCTCCCTCTCTCTCTCTCTCTCTCTCTCCCTCTCCCTCTGTTGACACGTACTAGGTTCTGATACACATGCACGCTTCCTCATCATGGCAGGCACTTTGTGCGAGTAGAGGACGAATGTCTCAAACTCGCTTGGGAAGGGACGTGAGGCCGCGGCATGTATCAGCGGAGCATACTGCGTTGGAGATGACGGGGAGAAACCAGCCAGGACTAATGTCGGAGATTTTGGCTGTGCTAGTGGACTTGGGATGCTATGTCACAGCAGCCGTGGCGTGGACGCATAAGACACGCGTGGCGTGCATAATCTACGTGGAGGACGGGTTGAAAGGAGGGCCTATTACAGATCAAAAACAGCTGGGACATATAGAGGAGCAACTTGAGATTGTAGTTGAGGCTCACCACGTGAAGGGGGAGAAGAGGAGTGTGAGATTGACTGCTCCGGCGGCGAGCCGGACGCATACTGAGAGGAGGCTGCATCAACTGATGTATGCGGATAGGGACTATGAGCAATGTGGTGGTTGTGTTTGCGGTGGAGGGTATAGGAAAGGCTGTGGAGGGATTCATGTGTCCATCGAAAGTTGCAACGAGAAAGGATATTCGGTTGTAAATCTGAGATGTAGAGATCGTCCAAAGCTGTTGTTCGACACAGTGTGCGCATTGACGGAGATGGAGTACGTGGTGTTTCACGCGGCAGTTGGCTCTAAAGGAGTCACGGCGGATCAGGTAAAAAGTAACAACTAAACAATCTCTCTGCAAATGCGGACGAAATCTACTCATTATAAGCTAACAAACTTGTTTCTTTCAGGAGTACTTCATTAGGCACAAGGATGGATGCACCTTGGAGTCGGAGAACGAGAGGCAAAAACTCACAAACATCTTGATTGCAGCCATAGAGAGAAGAGCCTCTCATGTATGTAAACACAAGCTATTCTAAAACCAACCAATATGCTGCAAAATCGAGTTCATTTCACTAACCTTTTTTATATATCCCGCATTGCAGGGCTTGAGGCTGGACATCTGCACCCAAAACCGAATGGGACTGCTCTCAGACGTGACAAGGGTGTTTCGTGAAAACGGGTTATCAATAACAAGAGCAGAGATTGAGACTCATGGTGAGAGAACAGCGGGATCATTCTACGTTACAGACGCCTCAGGCCATGAAGTGACCGAAAAGACAATTGAGTTGATAAGAGAAGAGATAGGAGGCTCTGTGTTGATGGTAAAGTCTCAAGGATCATTTCCTCCTCAAGACTGTCCTTCATCTAGCAAAAGCAGAGGCCTTGTAGAAGATGATAGGCCAAGATTCTCATTGGGAAGCCTATTTTGGTCTCAACTCGAGAGGTTCTCGAGCAATTTCGGACCCATTCGATTATGAGGAAAAGGTACCTAACTCAGGAGCTGGAAATGGAAGTATAAACCACATGTCTCTATGCATATAGACAATAGTATGTTTTCTGTAAATAAGTGGGTGTACATATGATAGCTAGTCTCTTATAGTTAGCTAGCTTTTCTGCACTGTAATGGTAGCCATACCAATAGCGTCTTTCCTAAATTTTAATGCACAACATTTCCTCATATCTTATTCGCAAATAGCATGAAAAAGGTTCATAACATGTTAAATGACTAGTGACAATTAATTCCAGAAACCAGCAAATATGGTACATTAATTATATAAAATGATAATCCAGTTCAGATAGAGATTTATGTACAAACTTATGGTTTCCGAAGCCTGATTTAGACTAGGAAATCATGCATAACTATTCACAACGAAATAAACTAGTAGAATGTAAAGCAATAAAACCCATAAGTATCAAGTGTCATCAAATCACATCAATATCATCGACATTGAGCCAGTCATTGGGAGAACTTACCCGCTCAGCATGTTTTATATCAACAGAGTTAATATCTTTAGCAGAGTCAGTGGAGCTTCTTCCAAGCTGAACCCAATCTCGCGAATCTTTTGCTGAAGAGTCAGAGCCATCTTTTTTGTAACGGGCAGGGGCATCTCCGTCATCATCATCCTCAAGATCACTGAATGAGACATCCTCGTCATTTGGAATGGGTTTGGTTGTTCTGTTAGCACCAACTATTTCAGAAGTATCTTCGTTCAACCAATCATCATTATCGTCTTCAGATGATGAAGGGTGATGTTTGGTCTGGCTCACTGGTTTCTCCTCGATCATAGACTTGTCAATGACTTGAATCTCGGTACTTTGAACAGTATGCTTGTCCATCTCAGATTCGCTAACCACAGTCGAAGACGTTGCTTCCACAGAAGAAGTGTTGAGCTGTGACCCAGATTGAACACTAGATGGCACAGAAAGACGCTCTTCAAGTCCAGAATTAGCAGTTTCTTTTGGAAAAGGAGCCATGGTGGACCTCTCTAGATCTGCCTTTGTTCGGTTCCGTAAACCAGGTGTCAACAATGCCCTAGCTTCCATTACCTGCATGCATAATTAGTGCAGGTTACAATTTAGCAGCACATAGTAAATGTCCAAAAGTTCCTGCAAACGCTAGGAAACATGAGAAATTCATTGATTACCGAACTTACATAAATAAAATTACCATTAAAAAAAGTGGGAAAGAACAACACCAACGAAAAACAGAAATTTATAGTCCATCTTGATAGTAACCGACTTACTTGGGGTGTTGACAAAAGTACAGCAATGTCCTTATCAAGTCTAGGGTGCAAAAGTACAAAGTAAATCTTCCAAAAGCAACCATCGCTCATATATCCAGGGCAAAGCTCCATCCTGAGAGCAGCTAATCTCGGCACAAGGCGTTCAACAGCCAAAGCATGCTCTTGCTGGGCATCAGACATGTCAAAATCTGCAAAATCAAAACAAAAATACATTGGACATAAGCGTGAATCATCATATATTACATGTTAACATGATAAGAGCGAGGTTCTTATTGTAACAAAACAAACCAACAATAATTACGAAAATGCTATCAAAACATGACAGTCAATGCCAATGCCAATGCCACTATAGCCTCCAAGAAGGATGATCTATTTTAGATGGTGTGTAGGTATCTAATAGAAGAAGGCAAACTAACTTGTAGCTGGAATGTGAGCAAGGGTACATGTATCCGACTAGAATTAGCTGAACACTTGTCAAATAAACCAACAAAGCCTGTAATTCTCAGAGAGGAAAAGTTAGCTGAACACTTATCAAATTAACCAACAAAGCCTGTAATTCTCAGAGAGGAAAAGAAAGACACGCAATTAAGATGGGCATGATAAATAAAAAGGCCCCATTAAAATATCATAACATAACCTTAACAAGTTAATCAGCATAAAAATTTCTCTCTACTACTACGGATTCCAACAAGAAAATAACGAAATCTCCAATCACATTCCACACAACGAGAGAGCTGAAATGAGGTATGTTAGTTAGGAAACACACTCCCGTTGCTATAAGTTATCAAATTGAACTTCTTTTATCAACCTTTTCTTAAGAACAATTGTTCAATTATGCAAAATCAGATTCAATCCGGCTCAACTCCGGTATATTTTCAGCGCAAAGACATACAATTATGCTTGTGCCCAAAAACCAAATACCCAATTGCTCATACTTAGCATACTCTGAATGCTAATAATTCGAGTCCTATACTTAGCTAAGTCAACATGAAAATCAAATACCAAAAACTCAATCATTAACAAAATCTACTTTTCGCATCCCTAAATTGAAATGCAACAAAATTGAAGCTACATTTTATCATATGATGCAGATTTATATAAATAAAACACAAAAATTTAGAAACTTAAAATACAAGAAATGGAATACGTTGGAACTCTATAAACATACCATCAAACTCGTCGTCGTCGTCATCGTCGGGAAGAGGAAAATCCAGCCAAGTCTCTGGATGCATAGAGATATTGTTCACAAACGCCAAAACCTCCTCCGTCACGCCGACGGACTCGTACTTCTCCAGAGACCCCTCCTCCGATCCGAGCTGAAGGAAATTGGAAGCGATCTTCGAAATCTCCGAGACCGCTATGTTACTCGACAGCTTCGAGATCCCGAGCTTCACTCTCCCACTAATCTCCGCGAAATCACTCCGGATTCCGGAGATCACCGCCTCCTCAGAATCCTCCTGATCGGGAAGGGAATCAGAGATCTGACGTGGCGAGGGGGACTCCGGAGGGGGCGCGAGGAAAGAGGCGACTCCCCAGAACTGGCGGGTTAGGGTTTTGGTGATCTCGGAGAGGTCCTCCTTGACGCCTCGAGCGGAGGGAGATGACGGTGAGGACGGTGACGATTGGGCGTGTTGACCTTCGTCGTCTTGCGATTTCGGATTGAGTGGCGATCCTGCGCCGCCGGAATTGGTCTCGGCGTCTTCTTCATCATCGTCGAGACGCAGAGAATTGGCGATCGATCGAGCAAGCCACGACATTTGCGGCGGCGACGGTGGCGGTGGCGGTGGTACCGATACTGAAACAAGACTTGCAGAGAGCTTTTTGAGTACTTAACGGGGATAAGAGTTGTTGATGCGACGCCGTTTCTTTACATCAAGTCATCAACCAATAGTGAGTCTAGTTGAAGTACAGAGTTGGCTTGTGTTTGGGTTTTGCATTATTAGCTTAATAATTGGATTCAAATATTATAAAAGATTATTCCTACAAAACTATTGAGACATCATATATTAACTACACCCTGCAAAAGAAAATTTATGAAAATGTAATGGTAAATTATAATAGGTAAAGACTTCTATCATTATCTATCCACATCAAAGAGGAGTATTGTATTAGAAAATATTGTATGTCGCTTTTTTCCCCCTCATCTCTTATTTCTTTATTGTACATGTATCACTCTCTCAACAAAACTCAAATGGATGAGAAAAAAATCCAAATCATAGGCACTTATCTGTCTTCTAACCATAATTTCTTATTAATCAATCTAATAGAACATTTGTATTCTTAAATCTCAAAAGCATTAGCTCGGATCATTCATTCTCATTTGTCTTTCATGGTTGCACAACTCCTTTATTTTATATATTTGCTTCTTGGGTCATGCAAGTGGTAAGAACAAAATATCCACTTTTTTGTAATACATAATCATTTGAGGGTATTATTATTTGTTTGCATAGTAGATAAAAATAATTTCTTTATACTTATATATCTTTATATTACTAATATACCTATCAAATTTGTGTACATTCGTATGGATTTGCTATTTGGATTTGATTACTCAATTGAAGCCGTGTGAGATTGCCTTGATATTTGCTACAAGGGAGTGTTTGATAATTTATTTGTTTTGAGTTTCAAGATTTGATATAACTTTCATGGTTAGGTTGGTCGTGGTCGTATTATGTTTACGATAACAAGGTAACCTACTATAACCCCTTAAACGCTCTCTTCCTTTCATTCCACCATTCATCATCACCATAACCTTAACCCTCGCAGTTTTCATTCGGTTCTTGCGCAACAATGACGAAGATAGTGTTGATAGCCCACAATAGTGCATGGTTTCATTATATATATATATATATTTGGGTTCTATTTGTTTCCTTTGTTATCAATTAATTTCTATGGGGATGTAATAATTTCAATGGTAAATAAGATCATTATTTTATTAACGATGTTCGGGCTGATTGTCAATATATATCTCACAAGATTTAAAGATGTAACTGTTAGTTCAGTTTATTTTTTTGTTCTTGCTCAAGTGTGTGTTTGTATAAATTCCATATAGATGATTGTTTATGGCTACAAAAAAATAAGCAAGTGAGAAAAATTATCACGGTATATCATGTCAAATAGATAGTATAGAAGATTACAGGAACATATTGGAGTCAAATAGATGACATTGTATCTGTTAATAAAATAATAAAATTTCAACTCTTGATCTTGAAAGTACTCAGCAAGATGCTCATTACCAAAAGTTAGCAGTGATTAAAAGCAATAGAAAGAAGAAATTCTTTATAATAGGGGTACAAACTGAACCGAGTAAGTAATCTGTGCAACAGCTATGCCGAAGCTACTTGGTTTCCATTTTTATTTATACCGATTCGTCTGATTCTATATATAGGAAAACAAATTTTGGTTATACGTTTAGTTAAATACACTAATATACATCAAGCTAATGTATTTTGTAAAAGTAATAATCAAATATCAATTCGCAGATTTTCAACTTAATGTATTTTAAATATTTTCTTAAATGTGAGTTGAGATTTTATTTAATATCATTTTTAGATTAGCACTAACACTACATATTTAATCATATACGTCTCCTTGCATAACTCATTACATTTTTACTAAATTTCATGACTTTTCAATTTATTTCGGTTACATATATCTCATTAAAAAACTAATTAATAATTATATTAATTTAAAATACTAATGCTATGTCTTTTCATTTCATATTATTAACTGCAGAATCATCTCATTAATAATTGTGCTTACTAATTAAAGTAAATATAGCGATAAATTTTTACATAACACCATGTCGGTTACATGTAGCTATCTCATAATAATAATAATTTAATTCAACAATAATATTTCACTTAATTCATGTTTATGCTATCTTTGTCTGTTATGGTAGTCACCATATCAATTAAACTAATAACTATTGACATTCAGTTTAACAACAAATATAATATATGTGTGTGTGTTGTGTTTGTTTGTTTGTAGTATTTCCCTCCAATATTATTCAGAAATCTTCTTTTGATTTATACATTATAATTTTAAGTACACTATTCATGTATTGTTCCTTCGGGATGACGTAATGGTCAATACACACATCTCCCTGTGAGAAATCATGGGTTCATCTCCTATTACGCCAGGTGGGGTGGTATTTTTGGTTCAAATGGGAGAGTTACCCTCTGTTGTGTAGCTCAACTGATAAAAAAACTTTCACGATAGATAAATAAAATGTATTTTCAACTATTATGTATTTTATTTTAAATACAATATTATATTATAATAAATGTTTATAAACCCGTGCAACGCACGGGGTCGTTTCCTAGTTCTTGTTGAAAGCAAACTACGCCAGAACAACAAACAAAAATTCATAAAGAATTAAAGTAAGGAAGGTGAAAAATGATGAATGAATAGAAACAGGTGGCGAGGTGTTAGGAGCTTAGCTTAATTAAGTCAGTAATCAGTCATTTCTTGTCTCTCTGTCTCTGCAACAAATTAATTAATAAGTGCTAATTCACGTGCTAATTTCAATTTGGCAACTACAGAACTCACAACGTGCTAATTTTGTATATGTCTCATGCTTCTTAACCGTGAATTATCATTTAATTAATAAATTAAATGTTTGTCTGCTGCATCTCCATGCGCAAGCCCTTCCCACTCTTCCTACTCGTAATCACTTGCCTACTCATTTTAATTAACACTACAGTATCACGCCAACAATTTTTCATTTAATATCTATTTATTTTGAGATCTACGAGTACCAAAATAAAATAGGTATGGGTAACAAATACATATGAGAGAACAAATTATTAGTGTAAGATAGTTTTGCAAATACTATGTAAATTAAGTAGCTCAGCCTCACCACGGCATGTTGGGTCAAGTGGTTGAAACGCTTTGAATTTTTTTTGAGATTACGGGTTTGACCCTCCTTGTCTACTGTAAAAGGTGGAGTTTTATTTGGATTAATAGGTGAGAGCTATCTCCTGTTCTGTTACACAATATTAAAATTCAATTATATTTATAAATAAAAGAAAAAACTTAAAATTGGAATTTCAAATGACCCCTTTGACGGGGTTTCCCATCCTCAACCTGGGCCATGAACAGGACAGCAATGTCTCTATTTCATTAATCATTAGGTTTTTCCATTTTAATTTCTTCAATTTTGTTTTAGATAAATATGTAATAAATGTCATAAACATTTAGGTAGAATTGTTGGTCTATTTTATAATTGTCGGGTTAGGTAAAAAATTGCTGGTGGCTTAGCAATAATTATTAGAACTATAATTCACCATAATTCATCTCTTTGTTACGGCTAGTGATTTAGCATATGATACCTGGTTACTAATAAACTTGACATGAGCCATGATTATCAACTACAATTGATCTTATTTTATTGGGAGTGAAAATGGCAGGATCTAGTAGGTGATTGCCACGAGAGCAGGGAGTGGTGGGGACAGAGATGACAGTTGGATCACGTGTGAGACTTTTGCTTCACTTCTTGACTAGATAGTTGGTGTTGATGTTGTTTTAGTAATTAAATACAAAAAGAAAGAAAGAAACAAAAACAGGGGTCCAACTAGATTAACCACGTATGTTTAGCTTTATAAACACCCTTAGCATCTTGGTTGCGTTTCACAGCAACAAACCAAACCGCCCCAATTCCACGGAAACAAAGTTGCGGTCATGGTCTTGGTTATGGAACGGAACGGAACGGAACCGCACCGCACAACCACACAACTGAACACTACAATTGAGCTTGTATTGTATGGGATTGGGCCAGTTGGGCCAATAGAATGATAGTAATAAAATAGCGGTGGGGTCCAAACGGCCTGCACCGAGATTAATGATCGATGGCTAGCCCCACGCCGGACCATGAGCCGCCACGTACAGAGCCACAGCCCTTCTCCCAAATCATTCCGGTTCCACAGGGCCCCACCTTCCACCACCACAGGCACTGTGGACACGGCTTGCTATGAGATCGCCTTCAACTTGCCTTCGCGACATAAACGCCCGTTTTGGAGAACTGTCATTATCTCACTTGTAAGAGTCGGTCTGTGGGGCCCACCTGCTCCTGGGTTGAAATTCGAAAATGAAATTGAAATACTCCGTAAACAATAATAAATTAAGTCGAGGTAAATTTTTTTTTCTTTTTGAAAGGAAGTCGAGGTAAAATTAATTCAAAGAAAAGTTGAGGTAAAATAATTTAAAATTTAAAATATTGTAGTTGAAATACAAATATGGCATCTAATAAATTATAAATTTCAAATGACAACTTCAATATTGTCGTTCGAAATTTCATGTTCTACTAAGCTTAGAATGTTATTGAATTTGACTCTAAATTTAAAAGCATATTATATTATTATTAGTGTTTTCAAACACTATATTTTCTTCTAATGAACCGCTTCAAATGAAATACTGATTTGCAAGCACATCCAAATGAATGAGTTTTTTTTTTTTAAAAAAAAGGCAACCAACTATATATTAACTCCTCATAGCACATTTAACGTTTGTCACTGATCATTAGGTTCCAAAAAAAGGAAGAAATTAAGATAAAATGCGAAAGAACAAGGTTAGACGAATTGTAACACTGATTAATTACTGGCAGTTATTTTCATTTGTATTAAATGTAAATGTAATTATATAGTATATATATTATACATATCCTACAAAATAATACTCAAAATAGAGAATGGAGAGGGGTGGGGGCATGTATCTAGAAGGGCAATATTCTTGTCATGATTAATCTGATCGTGTACATCACGCGGTCTGATTCAAGTAGAAAAGAAGGAAAAGGATATATGTTGATAAGCAAGCTTAGGTCACCACCAAAATATACAGAAACAAAGAAAGAAAATACAGATATTCCCTTGATGAATTCATTGATTACATACGATAAATGATAAATAAATGTGTTGCAATATTATAATGTACTTTTTTGGTCCATAAGTAGTCTAGTTCTGCATCGATCTTCCACTTGTAATACTGATGTTCTTTGGCTTACTCTCTCTCTCAGCTCAAGATCGAGAAGCAAGAGACAACAAAGAAGAAGCAGCTGCGAAACATTCTCCAATGGGTGGAGGTGAAGAATAGCTAGCTAGATTGTGGTGTGGTCTGGTCTCGCAATCAAGCTGTCATGCTCATAAATTTACAACATAAATGACCTATAGCTAGGGCATGAGGGTCTTTCTCTATGCATACCCTTCTTTCATTATCATCATGATTTTCTTCTTCTTCTTCGATCGATCTGATCTGGTTATTGTTCCTTAGTTCATGATCGATCTCTCCTTTTAAAGCTCCATTCCATTTGAACTTGCTTTCTTTTTCCACCTCGAGATCTGTGCTATTTAAAGGGCAAGCCAATATAACTACACAAACTTTCTTGATCCACTTCAATTCCCGAGAAAGAAGATCATCACTTTCTATCTTTCCTATATTTCCGCATTTTTTTGTCTGGTTCACTGTCTTGAATTTGGAAAGTTTAAAGTGAGTGACGGAAGCCAGCTGCTTTAAAGTGGAACTATAATACGCACGAGTGCTTCAGCTACTTGGTTTGATCAAGATCTGACTTCTCACAAGGATCCAAGACTGTATATTTATCTCTCGAGGTTAATTTACTAGCACATATCATTCATGATCTTCTTCATCTTCTTTGATCCATCGTGTTCTCCGTTTTTTTCCATTTACTTGTGTTTCATATATACGCTCACTAAAATGGCAATAATGAGGTTAGAGCATGATCATCGCATAACATTGTATGTGTTCTAGAAGCTAGCTAGGGCTATCTGTTTCTCTCTTCTTCGTTTTGATATGCTGTTACTAATTAATAGATCTCTCTTATCATATGTTATATATCTATATATGAACTATTCATGTCGGCTTATTGTTTGCTTCAAATTATATACACCTTCAAGGCTTCAACCTTTTGGTTGGAGAAATGCAAAACCATTAAAACCTTGATCAGTACCATATATAGAGATTAACTACTCTTTTTTATGAACACCAATGAATTTCTAGACACCATCTTGTCTCCCGTATACAAAAAGACCTTGACTCTTCCCTTTTGATTATTCTCTTTTCCTGCTTTCTTAGATAAATTAATAACGAAAATGCCAACTTGTATCATGAAGCAAAAGGTAGACTGATTCTCATATCAGCACTCTAGCATTTGCTTTTGTATTGTGTGGATAGGCTATAATTTTATGAATATGCAAGGGAGATGCTGAAACACCTAATTAAACTGAGCTAATATTTACATTTGATTAATCATTTTCTTCGTCATATACAATTATTCTTTTCAGTAATTTTTTTATATTGAATAGCATAAATAAAATCAATTTCAATTTGGCACCACTTCTCCTATTTATAGCTTCGTAACCCTATATGGCTATATAAAATACAAAATTCTAAAATAGGAACATGTTCATATATATATATATTGATGTTATGTAACACAAAATCGGAAGATATATGCATGATGAATAATAGTCCTTCCATTGGAAGACAACTTGTCTTAGAAGTAAGTTCATCTTTGTCATAATTAATAGTCCAATAGTGTCATAATGCCTTCATTTTTCCTCTGTAGGGTTAGCTTGAAACATAAATGCTTATTAGCATATACAATTAAGTTTAATTTCCTCGGTAGGGTTAGCTGAATATTGTTCTAAATCGTAAAACACGTTTGCCTCCCTCGATGGCAGGTTTTTGATGCATTGTTATATATATATGGCATATAGGGATTTAGTCAAATGTTTGATATATAGTCATGTATCCTGGTATGGTTACTAATTATTTTATGAGAATTCTGAGTATTCATTCATATTCTTCACGTAATTAGTATATACTTCCATTTAATTAAAAAGGAAAATCAACCCAATGAATAATATTTTGACAGATCCTAAAAGAATCCTGCCTTGTTATCAATTTTTTTTATCGGCAAAAGTACTTTATTAATTCCCGAGATAAGAAGAAATACATACACCATGCGTAGCTTTGTAGATATCATTGGTTTAGATATCATATCATTAAGCTTGTTAAATTCTATGCAAGGGTTCTACAAGTAAAATTAAATATGCTGAATGCTATCAACTTGAATATGGTAACAATATAGGGTTCTGAAAAGTATGTATAATGCGTTTAATGTTATTGGCTTGAGTTAATGATAACTGTTTTTTCTCTTTCTAGTACTTGATCTATTGAAAACAATGTCATGATTATAAATATTGCCATTGTCATGATTTGATCAATGTCATATAAGTGTAGTTGAAGACATATATTGCGTACAAGTATTTGATTATGTCTGGAACTGTTAACGATATTGTATATATATATATTCATATTTATAGTTAATCTTTTGTTGATAGATAACAATGCTGATAAGTATATGGTATAATTAATGTGTGCAGGTGATTTTTTAAGACCTCGGAAGAATATGGATGCATTTTCGCATGTTCCTCCAGGTTTTAGATTCCACCCCTCTGACGAAGAACTTGTTGATTACTACCTCAGAAAAAAGATTGCTTCAAAAAAGATTGATCTTGATGTTATTAAAGATGTTGATCTTTATAGAATAGAGCCTTGGGATCTCCAAGGTATCAATAGTTAATAATCAATGTATCTCCAGTTCTTTTGAATATTGTGATTCTAATTTGCTTGTGTGATGAACAGAACTGTGCAAATTAGGAAGTGAAGAGCAAAGTGAATGGTATTTCTTCAGCCACAAAGACAAGAAATATCCAACTGGAACTCGTACCAATAGAGCTACGAAAGCTGGATTCTGGAAAGCCACGGGAAGAGACAAGGCTATTTATGCTCGGCATTGCCTTGTGGGCATGAGAAAGACCTTGGTGTTTTATAAAGGTCGAGCTCCAAATGGACAAAAATCAGATTGGATCATGCATGAGTACCGCCTTGAAACAAATGAAAATGGCACTACTACTCAGGCAAGTTTTATATATACAAATTTAATTGCAACACATATTCATGCATATATATTAATTTGTTTGAATCTGAATATATATGCAACAGGAAGAAGGTTGGGTTGTATGTAGGGTGTTCAAGAAGCGCATGACCACGGTTCGAAAAATGAGTGACTACGAATCACCATGTTGGTACGATGATCAAGTGTCCTTCATGCCAGAACTTGACTCTCCGAGGAGGTCACTAATGATCAATTCTCAGCAAAATTACACATCATACCATGATCACTACTATTCGTGCAAGCAAGAGACGGAGTTGCAGAACAATATGCACCACCATGATCATGACTGTTTCCTCCAGCTACCGCATCTCGAAAGTCCAAAACTTCCAACTTGCATGCTTCCTAATTACACCACTCTTGATGGAAGCAGCAATACTATGCAATCCTCTGCCCTAACACAGAATCTGATAACCAATTCAGTGCTTCACAGCTGCAACGAACAAGCTACGGATTGGAGAGTACTTGACAAATTTGTTGCATCGCAGCTTAGTCATGAAGATGCTTCTAAGGAAACCAATGGTGGAACTGTTTTTGGTGTGGCTCAGCACATGACAGACAACATACAAGTCTGTGAATCCAAAAGGCCAGAATTAACTGGACAGGAATGTGCTGGCTCCAGTTGCCAAATCGAGTTGTGGAAGTAATATATATAAACTATACTACTACTATATATCATATATTATAATATGTACTTAGCAATTAGATAAAGATTATATATACTGATCTTAATTAACGGTACGTAAGCAAGGAGCTGAGGTTTATTAATGGACACAGTTAAGACCATTGTTGTACATAATAAAACTTAAAATGGCATGTATAATTAATATTGTATTAATTAAATTGCTACTCTGGATGGTTTATCCTATGTACTACAAATAAATGACAGTAGTATGTGCCCACGGTTGAGCTATATATTTGCAGTTTGCTGGAAGTACTACTGACTAGATAGGTTCGAATTTCGATGTTGATGTATATATTTTCTATATTGAAGCTTATTTTTAATTACAATGCATGGAAATGATCTTATAAACCCGTTATCGACATATATGATAGCACATGTAAGTTTTACCAGATACAAGATTATATAAGGTACAGCATCCTCCAGAATTATTTTAATTTGTTAATTTGAGAAAGAAACACAGCACCTGAAAATACATATTATAATAACTTAATATTTTTGAGGTCTTCAAAATTTGAGGGATGAATACTTTTTATTAGGGATATCAAAAAATCGGATATACAAATTAAATATCCGAAATGAATAATATGTGATGTTTTGGACAGTGCAAGGATCTTAAGCCAAAAGTTATTTGATTTAAGTTAAACCATCAATAAGATTATTACATATCATTAAAATATTCGAGTAAGTCGCTATGCTCCCACAAATTCAATTGCATAGATATAAGTGAATTTTAATGTGATGACAAGTTCTCAATAGTTTGCCAAAAAAATTTAGGAATAGATTCTTTATTTTTTATTTTGGATACTTTTTTTTTAAGAGTTTCCACTATCCACATAACAAAATTATTTTTATCAAATAATATTCGATATCCGTTTGCTCATCCATACATTTCACCTTTCATAACAATAGGCCCGAAAAGTTATAAAATACTTGACTTTTTTTTGGGCGAGGCGGAACTTCATTTAGAGCCTAGCTTAAAATATTTTATACATATAAACAAAATAATTGTAACAAAAGTTTGTTATATTGATGATCATATTGAGGCAAAAAGAGAAAAATTATATAAGAGCTCGTAAATTTTGGGGAACATTGTATGCAAAGTAATGAATTAAGCATACCTTAGATCATTTAGCATATATATATGTATGTATGTATATTATGGTAAAGTCTATTACACAACAAATCATGCACAGAAAATCTGAAAATACTAACAAAACCATATTCAAGCATTAATTAGAAATAGCATGATGAAGTGCCAAGGTACTCGGAACATCAAGCTAGCTAGCTAGAGCCAGGGAAATTCAACGCAGCAACTATATATGATAGTTATACCACAAGGTACGTAGAATAGGTTTTCGAAACAGAAGGTGCATGAAAATTTGTCATGCAAAAATAGAATGAAGCAAAAATTTTGGTAGCCTAGAAATAATTCTGCCTGTCACTCCAATTCTCAGCTACTATCTGTCATAATCATACGTACCTGTGCAAGAAGATGATCGAAGAACGGAGCTAGAAGCCGCTGTAGCTAATTAAAACCATGCATAAGAGAACATTTTGTTCTGGTGATCACAAGTAATTAAGAAGTTTACACTTTGACTGCATCTATATATCAGGACTTGATCCAAATGGAATTTCCAAGATGGACTTCACAAGAAACTTGCAGGTTAGGTTGAGCTGCGCGCAGATTCTACGCGAGGGGGTTTAAATATACGGATGGAAAAGGGAACACAATCTAAAGTGTAATAATGGACAGAAATGCAAGTAAAGAAGAAAACAAACTAAGATAGTTGTTTGGTCGTTATTGACCTGACCATCTACTTATACTTGTTTTGAAGTCAAAGCATGAAAATTCATTTAACTTTAAAGCAATACATGCATTTACCGATGGAGGGACATAATGATTGGGCGTGCCCTCATGGATTTCATCATTCTTCACCTCTAAAGAGACAAGAGTTTGAGCAAGCATGCTCGTCGATGACTCAACAGAATTTAAAGATCGATCATGGTGTTAGCTAGCTAGTGCTATTGTTTCTGACCAAATTTGACGTGCACCTTGCTCTTCCCTTCTCTCATTAGGGTACGTTTTGTGTCCCAAAATCTCAAATGTATGACACCAACTAAAACTAGAGGACAAAAGAGAAGTAGCATTCACAAATTGCTTTATTATTGATGAAAATGTTTGTTTGCTGGTTAAGTAAGAAAACATGATTGACCACAGTGAATTCAAGCAACCTCAGGCTCAAGTGATTATTTTATTAGCATGCTTCACTTCCTTGTCTCCCCAATCCCAAACCTCTACAGTTACTGCTTTTTTCACTTGTCCACATTTCTCCTTTCTCAAAATCTCAATATTAATTTGTCTACAAATCATATTGTTCTTTAGGAAAGATATGTTCCTTTTAGTAGATTTCATGGAGAACAAAGTGTAATGAATTGTGCTTCAGTTTCTTATAAACATGCTTGAGAGAATACAGTTAGTGTCTAAAGCTCAATTTCTCATGGGTTTTAAGAAGACATAAGGGCAGAGGGTTGTTAGGTTAAGAGGGCACATTCCTGATTGGCAAAGCTTGAGACGTAGCCAAAAAGGAAACATTCAATCCTTAACTAATTGATCCACGTCTCACTCTGTTCGTTGGTCTGGTATCCGCTTGGACAGAGAGAGAGAGAGAGAGAGGTAAAGGACAAGCAACTTGCTATTGATTACTACTACTTTTCTTGACTTGGGAGCTTGGATGCACCATTGATCCCCTGTTTCTTGATTTCATGACAAGTTCTCTGATTGAAGCTGTCCAGGCTATTCTATATATAATGAAGTGGGCCATTCCAATCATAAGATTTACAAACTGTTTTCTAGATAATCTTTTTTTTGCAGTAGCTACTTCTTGTTCCAATTCTTTTTTGTTATGCACAAGTTCTAACAAATATGCAATTTGGTTCTGATGTGCATGCACATGCTTAATTATAACATGTACATATATACTAGATGCTGACTGCTAACTCCAATCTCGGGAATCACTTCATATCACAAAGACCAGTAGCTGGATCACAGAAACCATCCCGATCAAGCAGCTTCTGTGGTGGAGCACTCAGCAGAGGAGAAGATGGGCTGCCATATGCATTTCTTCTACTGCTACCACACCCCAAGCTTGATCTCGTGCTTACCCCCGTTACCGGATTTGTGCCACTGGCATACTTGCACAGCGCCTACATTAAAAATCCTTAAGTCAATGGCATTGCATCTTTCTTTGAAGATAAGGCAAACAAACAGCATTGTTTTAACTGGAAGATAAGTAGCAAACAGTAATGCCTCTTGTTATATGTGCATTGAATGTAACTCAAACAACATAATAGATGAAAGACTTGGCTTTGAAGGAGAGCAAAATTCGCAGCATCCAAAAACATATGCCCCTTCAAAAGCTCATATGTTTAACAATGCTAAGGCTGGTTCTTTTACCAACACTAATGATATGGAACAGCAAAAGTATCTTATAGACAGAATCTACATGTCGGGTAATTGTTAGGCATTGATGATATGCTACAACTGTTAGTCCATTATAACATGTGTGAACTATGCTGCTGATCATAGTGTTATGCTATGAAAGGGGTTTCCTTTCATGATATATCAGTGCAACATTTGCAAGGATTCACTAGTAATCAGAGCATACTGTTCAACAATTAAAGTTATAAACATTTTGGTTCTTTACTCAATTACTGATATCTTTGTTCCAAAATCCCAAGGGAGGGATGGTAGGCTTTGCATGTCTACAGATTGATTGAAACACAGGGAAATTGCTACCCTTCACATTACTCAGGAGGGTTTCCGCCTGCCATGAAACTAAATAATGATATCGTAATATTGAATCCATTTCAATGCTGGTCTGTGACTATTCCTCCTGGATTACCTTCTCAGATATGGGAATAACTATAACTTAGAGATCAAGTATGCCTGTGGATCAAAAACTGAAAGGTCTTTCAATCTCTCATGCATCATTGGCGAGGCAAAACATGAAACTTGTTAATTAAACACTGGTGGGAGTGTAGGACAGAAAATAAGCACCGTTAATGTGCACTTTCAACAGCAAACAACATGAATTGACATCAAACATGAGACAAAATCCCTAAATGTGTAGCTCATTATGTTGCCCATGGATATGATTAGTAGACAAATTAATATAATTTTAAGTAAAACATGGAGCAAAAATAATACAGGAAGGCATATTAAACAGAAATGTTAATGGTGAAATGAATTGAGTTAGGGATGGTAAAGAAAGTACCTGCTTCTGGGGGAGGTCCAGAACAGCATCACTGAAGTCAGCTCCTTCAATGATGGCTCCTCCAAGATCACTGCGGGTCAGAACAGATCTTACAAGCACAGCATTCGTCAGATTAGCTTCATTAAGAACCTATCATTAGGTTATCATCCATTAGCATAAGTTATTATCAATTTCAACTCGGTACAAATATACAAAAATAATTACCATCCGATCCATCAATGTGTCGCTCAAATCTGCACCTGTAAGTGTTAAATTAAAAATATATCATTACAAATTGGCATATTCTTGAAAACCAGACATTTTATAGGCGACATGTCTGTATCTAGTTTCTCCAGAACTTATGTGTTTGTATTCTAGAATAATGGTGAGTGGTCAAAAGAAAATCAGATATATTACAGACGACAACGACAAGTCGTGTCTAGTTTCTTTAGAACTTGTGTATTTGTATTCTAGAATAATGGTGAGTGGTCAAAAGAAACGACAGTTCTTTACAGAATCGATTTTCTCTCCTATAGTACTGGTATAAAACAGAACAAAGCAGAGCACACGAAATGGGCATCGCGTGAAGGTTCAAGTGCAGAGCAGTGCAAGTCCAGGCTCCTGAGGGAGGGAAAGAGAAGAAGAAGACCAGCCCATCAAATACCAAAATGATCTTCAGCGGCAAAAAGGCATGGATATGGCTCACCTGAAAGGTTGTTTCTTTTTTATTTTCATTTTGATTGCGGTTTGTGTTGTCAGTTTCCGACTTTCTGTTCTCATTTCCTATATCCTTGTTTATTTGCATTTTTTTTTGCTTCTTGAAACCCTAGCTCTTTATGATCATGTGAATCACAGAGTGTGTTTCAATGTTTGCTTCTTGTACACCATGGGATTACACATCTGTTGCCACTATACTTTTTAGCCTAACCTCTTGGGTTACTGGATTGAAAAACTGAAGGTTTTGGTCAATTGGCTTGTTTGAACTAAATAGGTTTGGCTGATTGTATTGTAATCTGATTTCATTTACAGATATAATTGTATGTTTTTTCTCTAGTTTGGAAATTCAATTGGAATAGGAAAAAATAGTAGCATTTATACTCCTATAATTGGTTTCAGAAAATAGTAGAGGTGGTGGTGGTGGTGGTTTTGCTACTGAGAATCAGGAGAGAAGACCATCAATGCAGAATCAATGTGTCACTGCTCGTCGTGATGCTGCGATGAAGTATAAGAGGCAAAGGGTAAATGCTGTTCGTGATTATCCAGAGGGATGTGGCCGATTTGTTGCCCCTGTATCGGAATATTCAGTTCAGTCTGAGATATCACACTTGTTGCCACTGGAAATCAAGGATTCAATTGGGAAGAACAGTAAGCGAAATCCTATTGGGAAAGGGTCTTTGAGGGTTTTGGACAAGGGACGGATTGACTCATCAAAAGATTCAGAACACGGTACCAATCAACTACCAGAGAGAGCTTTAGCAAAGACCTTGCATAAAGCTTATCTTAATCGCAGAACAATTTCAGCTATTCCATGCTGCTCAAGAGGCTGTAGAAAAAAATTGGTTTCTAACAAGAATGGCCTAAAAGTAAAAGCCGTGACTGCTGCTAGAACCAGTTGTTTGGATCAGAAAAATTCAATTACGGAACACAAGTATAATGAAGAGCCATCAAGGAGTGGTGCAAAGCAGAAGAATGTTATCAGTAACTTCAAAATATCTAAAGGAATTGTACATGGAGCTAAGGGAAAAGGTGATTCAAATAAAATAATTAAGCAGTGGTATTGTGGTAAGAACGGAGGAAAGAAGCATTGCAGAGTTAAACTGATTGATCCATTGGAGGGGAACGAAGGTTGAACAAGAAAACATACAGGTTTTGTACATATTGTCTATGCAGGAACCTATGGACAGTTAATCAAAGTTTATACATATGCCGAGAATTGAAGATCCAAAAGCTACAAACTTACCTGAAAAATTGGCCTTGTATGCAACTGCCTTTTCAAGGTATGCACCATTGAATGTGGAACCACTAAAATTAGACTCCCTCATATCAGCAGATGTGAAATTGGCTCTTCTGTAACAGCATTTAGATTGATTAATTATATGTTTAGTAGATTAGTTCTAAACTTCTCTTTCATTATAGCATGAAAAGTAACATGTGTACCTCCTCTAATTAGTAAGGTAGTAACTACTAGTAAACATAACTTTATACTTCTATCCTGTGTCCTGTTTATTGACAGAAAATGAATTGAAATGTAAAGCTAGAAACTATATGTGAAGGAAGTGATTGAATTTGAACATTACTTATTGTGGGTTCTGTTTGCAACAAAAGTGAATTGAAATGCAAAGCTACATTATAGAAGCTGGTATATGTATATACATTCAAATGGAAAATCACCTGAAATTTTCATTTGTATAAACTGCTTTCCTGCATAACAAGAGATTGAATATAAACTGAGTGTGTTGAAATAGGAGAATTTTATAGTATTCAATTCACCGGAAAGAACAAATGAAATGAACCTGAGATCTGCAGAACCAAATTGAGCTGCTGATCCTATCCCAAATTCACCTCGCGTGTTGGCTTCGAACTTATTGAGATCAGCAAGAGCTGTGGTGTTAGAGCTGAAAGCAATAACAGCAGCAGCCAATGCCGTAGAAACCACCTTTCTCCATTTCCTTGATTCTGCATTGGCTCATGAGTAGAGTATCCTTTGTGGGAACAAAGCTAAGTAGTGATATATGATAAGTAGGTGATATTAGAACTCACCACAAAATGGATCTTCTCTTGATTGTCTTGTTGCCTGACAGACTATGGCACAAGGCTTGGAGAGGAATTGGTGTGAGGTAGGATTCTTTGAAAAGGAAGAAGAAACCATTATTGATTTTATGGGCAAAGGAGAGATACAGGTGAAAGCCATTAATTATATTATTTTTTTGGGTTAAGCAACAAACAGAAATCAAGATGAGAATGGGGAAGAAGATGAAGAAGAAGAAGAAGAGAAATGTGGCAAATTGAAGTCCTCATCTCCCACAAGGACCACATACTTTCTGGGTAAAGGATAGGCTGAAAATAGAACACATCTCTGTTTGTTGGTAATATGTGGGGTTCCACTTGTTATCCATTCATCATTTAGTGATTTGTGATTAGGATGTTTTTGATTAAACTATGGAAATGGTTTTAGAATCAAGAGTTGAAACATAAATGGATAATGTTGGGAAGGTTTCTGATTTGTTGGCATGCATAGTAGCTATAGCTCGTTTGGTTTCTTTCTTCTACATATTATTGTCGCTTGTGGCTTGTGAGTTATGTTCTGTAATAGTTGGCCTTGTCGGAATCATCTATTAAGCTGCAAGTCAAAATGTTGTTTAATTTACAAATTTAGACTTGAAATTGAGCTTATAGTTTTAGACTATTAGGTAGGGTAGTGTTAAAGGTGGCCCATTATGAGGCAGGCAAAGGTGTAATTGTAAGCCCATCCTGAAGTGGGCTCTCTGTCTCTTCATTAAATTCTTTTTTTTAGTCTTAAATACTGTACCACTACCTTTTGTTGGTAATAAAAAGAAGAGCAACAACAAATTGGTTCATGATTTCCATTTTGAACTTGGTTAATAAGGTGGCGGTTGGGGTTAAGGGATGAATAAGGAGGACATGACATGGCAGAGGTGGTAGAGGAGGCAGAGGGCAGAGGAAGAGGCCTGCATGCATGCATGAGCATGACAGCCACAGCCACAGAGCTGATTGACGAATCTATTATTTGGCATTCTATTTGATTCGATGTGACAAACAAAACAAACAGAAAGTAAATCGGTGAAGAGACCTATGAAACATTTGCCTCAAAAAGAATCAATGGCAGATATCATTTTTCTATAAATATACTACATATAACTATATATGGGGTTTCCGGCCGGGTAACCCGCCCATTGAATCTATTTTTCAACCGAATTTGTTGTTATCGGGTTTCATATTTTCAGTTTATGAGTGCCCCTGATGTATCATAATTTTGTGGGTGGTTCATTTGCGTGCGGTTTGCTGGTTACTTGATAACCTCATCTTATTATTGGGTCTTCACTCATTATCAATAAATTGTTAGGCCCCCGAATAAATAGAGACGTATAGTTCTTTGATAACCTAAATAAAACCATATATAATCCATCTTATTGATGGATTACATTATTGTATTTGTTTGAATAAATTGTGGTATGGTTTGAATAAATAAATAAATTGACTCATTATGTATTGTTAATCCAGCTTATTGATGGATTACATTATTGTATTCCAGGAACTTATATAGTGCTTTAATAAATATTAAAACACATATCAAATAAACCAAAATAAACTAAATGAACTAATAACTATGCTAGAAATTAAAAAACAATATAAATTGAGTAAAAGAACCAATAGAGTCTATAAAGGTCCAATAAAACTTAGATGTAACTCAAAATATGAAACAGTTGATACAAGATAAATTCAATAACCTTACATGAATACGAGGTATAAACGACGCTACTTTGGATGGTTTTGTATGGGCCGGAGACCCGAGAGAAGAAAAATTGTGGGGAAGCTAAATCGGGATATTTTTCAGTATAAAATTGTGGGGGAACGCTCTCACCGTTCGGTTTTGATGATGTGGGGTCTGGGTTTGCCATAGCCTAGTACTCAAGACTTCCCACCAGGCACCACCGCCTTTGTTCACAAGTAAGCTAGAGATAAAAAAATTTAAGATATGAAATGAAGGTCTTAGATATGAAAATTTGAACAATGATGAAGAAATGTAGAGGAAGGATTGAGATTCTTATTTTGTGGATCTGGTTTATGGTTAATGAATTTGTGGATCTGTTTTATGGATTTGGAAATTTTTGGATCTTTTTATTTTATTTTATTGGATTTTACTTTGTGCAGTTGAATATGGTTTGGTAAATATGGCCATAGTTTTTGTTGAATTATCATTCTAGTATCATTTAGCAACTTTTGTTAGAGATTAAATTAGATGAGTTCAAATTTTTCATTGGTGATGTTTTTTTTATTGGATTGTTGAAGTTGATTTAGAGAATTTGGATACAAGTTATCATTTTTGTATTCTTTCTAGAAAATCAAATTCATGTTACCAAACGGAACTTAATAGTATTATAGTAACCATTTGATACAATAGAAAAACTAAAAACTTATTTTTAAATCTAATGCTCTTTATCTCAGCTACAAATACAATTATCTTGCTATGTACACATTGGATTCTCTTTATCCTCATAACAATAATCCTAACAGTCTTCCACTAAAATCTTCAAGGATCATTTAAATTCCAACAGAAGTGATAGCTAGATACTCAAAATTTGACTTGGTAGCTTCTCGGATTCAGTTCAGTCCCACGACTCTCCCTTTCAACGTGTTAGTTAATGGGTATGGGTTACATTTTTAAATGAGTTGCGCGCATTTCCAAATCTCAATGCTCTGTACGCTGATCATTACTTACTCACAACAACACATTTAGTAATATTATTTTCTGCATTGGAGTTAGGCTTATACAGGACCCAATTATATCTATATTATATGAATTTCCCATCCATTTCTAGAAGAAAGAGCAAAAAGATGGTAGCTAGGGTTAATTATTATGAATGAGATAATTAGATGATGATAGGTTGATGATGGTGATGCTTCATTCTGGCAGGAATTGAAAACCATAAACAAATAGTATATATAAGAGCATTGGAGGAGAGGAACCACATTCTTTTTCAAGGAATTGAAGAATGAAGTTGAAAAGTATGGAACTAGCTAGGGTTTGCTTAGTATTTGAAAATAGTAGTAGTAGGTACTAGTAGTAGTGTTGAATCTATGTTAATATGAGACAAAAGTAAATAGGAATAGAGGAAAAGACAAAGGTGGCAAGAGGGAGGAGGAAGGAGGAGGAGGAGGGTGAAGCCAGATCTGTCTGCAACTGCACCACTGGAAATCATGAATTGGTTTTATTTTACCGACTTAAATACGCGTGTGTATGTGTGCACTGTGCATCAAGAAAGAGAGAGAGATTGGTACATTGAAATGTCAAATCATCAAAAGTAAAAGATATAAAAAAGCACTTTCAATAAACTTAATTTTACTTTCTTGGAAAGAATTAAAAAACACATAGATGCAGTAAAGAAAATGAAAAGGAAAACGAAAGCAGACTATTGTTGGTGGTGTTGTTGTTTTGTTGTTATAGTTGTGGTAAGTGGTGATGATTGTGTTATGATGGATGGTGGAGATGGAGATAGTTATGATGACTTGTGAGTGAGAGAGAGAGAGCCCTAAGGAGACGGAGAGGGAGGTTGAAGACGAGATAGAACAGAGGCTTATTGTCCGGGGGATCAAGAGAGGTCACTACTCATGGTTGCCTTGTGTTTGTTGGGTTCGGAAATTGAGGCAGAGAAATGGCTTTTGATCAAGCACGACCCTAGAGATAGAGATAGATGAGATAGCTAAGCTAAGCTACACAACACACAATACAATACAAGCCCTCTTAACTTTGAAAACAACAGGTGAAGGAGAGTGAAAGCTCTCTCACTCCATGCACACGTCCCTTTCTAGCTCCTCTCCCCCACATCTGCCGCCTCTCTCTCTCTCTCTCTCTCTCTCTCTCTCTCTCTTGTTGGGAATAGGAATGCCAACCACACATATACTATATCATTATCTTATGTGTATCTAGGCAGGGTTATGTTATGGATGATAGATGCATGCATGGATGGTAGATACATGCATGCATGGATGAGGCATGAAGTTAGTATAGTAGTAGCTAGGGCTATAAACAAGAAAGAGCCACCCAATAAGGAGAGGGAAGAGAAAAAGGAAAAGGGGGTCTGGTCTGTGTCTCCTCCAAGTCCAAGCGAACCCTCTTATATCTCCTAGATCGAATAGGTCACTCAATATCCTTTCGTTGTTCTTTCTCTCTTTCACAAAACTCTCGTAATCAAATCAACAAAAGCAGATCCAAGGTTTTATTGGTGTTGGTGGTGGTGGGTTGTTAACCTGTCAAGCTATCAAATCAATCAAACCCTCCAACCAAACCAAACCACACCCCAATTCCTCCTTTTTTATAAGAGATCAAAAAGGGAATCAAAAAAACATGTCCTCCTCTTCATCCTCTTCCTCTTCCTCCTCCACCTCCTCCACCCTCTCTCTCGACCACCTCCTTCCCTCCGAGCAGCTCTGTTATGTCCACTGCACCATTTGCGACACTGTTCTTGCGGTATCTATATAAACTATACCACAACTTTCTTTTCTTTTCTTGTCCAACCCTTTTTTGCTTTCCTTTTTTAGGGCTTTCTTCTTTACTAATTCTTCTTCTTTTTCTTCTTTTCAGGTGAGTGTTCCTTGCACCAGTTTTTTCAAGACTGTAACGGTTCGATGCGGACACTGCACCAACCTCCTGCCGGTCAACATGAACATGCGTGGCTTGCTCTTGCCTTCCGTCAATCAGTTCCATCTGGGTCACAATTTCTTCTCTCCTTCCCATAATCTCATGATGGTGTGTTGTGTGTATATATCTATCTTGAATATTCTTTATCACATGTCTATGTTTGTGTATATATATCATATAATATATGCAACCTAATTATTCGGTGCAGGAAGAGAGCCCAAATCTGCCATGTTCAAACATGTTGATGAATCAGACAAGTAGCACCAATGATTTTATGATGACCCATGCTGCAGCTCGAGGAGGTCCCGATCATCATCATCTTCATCACCATCTTGATCAGCTTCCTATAAGGCCACCAGTTATTAACAAACGTGAGTCATTAATATATAACGTTCTATAAGTACTTGTTTATTAATTATTTAATTTAATTACTACTGCAAAGAAAAATGAATAAATAAGCAACGAGTCTGCTACTGTTTTAGTCAAAAAGAGAATGTCGTGGAGTCGACCATAGATCCCTTTTCCTCCAACATTTGGTACCTCCTCCACCTGATCCATTTGTCCATGGATCATGTATAAAGGGTTTCACGGATCTTCTAAATATCAGTTACTGGCGTGTTCAATACACAGTGACGACTGTACCAAGGGAATCAAGAAATATTATGGGGAAAAGAACCCTTTTTGATACTACTTAACTTCATGCAACAATCTGTGTTAAATACCAAAATACCGAAATTTGCAGCTTAAACCTAGCTAAATTAGGCAACTGGGTAGCCTGGTTTGGGACAAACATTTCTTTTATGTGATCAATGGTCGGTCTTGCTAGCTAGGGCATATTTTATGAATGAATCGTTTATCACCGGAAATATAGATAAAAAGTGGTTGTTGTTTGTTGCTATAAATAAAACGAGAAAAGAGAGACTTAATGAATGAACTATGATGAGGTGACTGAAGATCATATCACATCAGATCAGAAGGAAAATATGGAAAAGAAAAGGAAAAAGATACTGTATTAATTCCCTTTTTTTCTTAAAATATGTGATTGATTTTGATGTAACTTGTGTTGTTATCTGTCATATATATGCTCTCTCGTATATTGTTCAGCTCCGGAGAAGAGACAGAGAGTCCCATCTGCCTACAACCGATTCATCAAGTGAGCAACATTATATATTATAATTATATATATATGATCATGCAAATTTATTTTATAAATAAATGTTTTTGGATGTGCAATGAAATGCAATGCATGGTTGCAGGGACGAGATCCAACGCATCAAAGCTGGAAATCCAGATATCAGCCACAGAGAAGCCTTTAGTGCAGCTGCAAAGAATGTAACTATTATTTATCTTAATTTACCGAATTAGGGTTCCATTTTATCCATGAGCATCAGTGTCAACTCTAGGGTTTCATTTTAATTTCTTCATTTGGTGTCTTCTTCCTCTTCTTTTTCACTTTGTTGGGGTGTGTTGTTTCAGTGGGCCCACTTTCCACACATCCACTTTGGTCTCATGCCTGATCAGACTGTCAAAAAGGCTAACGTGCGCCAGCAGGTATTTTCAAAAAAACAAAAAAAAAAAAAAACCATGAACTCTCATCACATCACTGGTCAGTGATCAAACAAACATTATGTGAAAATAATTGAAAACATTGATGTGGTTGTTGCAGGAAGGAGAGGATGTTCTGATGAAAGATGGGTTTTTTGCTTCAGCCAATGTGGGTGTCTCTCCTTACTAGCTAATTAATGAAGAACCAACCCTAAGCTGCTGGTTTTTGTAACTCTCTGTGAACAGAACAGCACAGTGGTTTCAGTGGTGGTAGAGAGAAGTTGAGGTGAAAGTTAATGAATGCCTTTTAATATTGTCAATTAGAAGTACGTACGTAGTATTTAATGTAACAAGCTTCAATTTCTTGGTAACCCATAATGCCAACTAGCTAGGAGGTACCATCGTGGAGTGGACTCTAAATATTTGGTCTATAGCTCTAGTTTGTACTTTGGTTGTCCTGTGACTCTCTACGTTTTTATCTTTGCTTTTATAAGACTTGATTATCACCAATGCAGCTACTACGTACTGCTTGCTAGAACCTAATTAATTGACTACTCAGTTTCTACTTAATTACTCCATATTTTTCTCATCTTTCTACATCTTTATGTTTGATAATTATATGTGTGTTTTTCTCTCGAATTCATTTTAAAAATGTGAGGAAGTGTAATATTTGCCTAACATGTATATATGGTAATTGCTTAGTTTGTTTATTAATCACATTCTGTTAATTTATTTACTCAACTTTTCCCTCAAATTTATATTGGAAATTTTTTAGCATGTGAAATGTAAGTATATTTACTTGATGATATATAATACCTCTTAGGCTATTACTTTGTGCAGCTAGCTCCAAGAAAATGAAAGTGACCTGACCTTAATTAAAATTTGGAAGACTGATGCAGTTGTTCGTATCTATTATGCTTTGTCTTCTTCTTTTTTAATGTTAAATATTGTCTTCAAATTTGGAAAACCTAAGGTCAAGCTTATATTTTTTCCTAAAAACTGTTGTCTGAGAAAATTTTGATCCACAGCAAGTTTATTTGTCTCAGAAAATCTCATTTTTAGCTTGTACCTTCTGTTATATAAATATTTGAACCTAATTAATCAAACCATCAGTATTATAAGATATTTTTTAAAAATATTTTGCGGCACTTTTTAATAACATAACTTCATGTAATTGCTTTTGTCTTTACTCTGTAGGTCAACTTGTTTTTTGATTCACGTGCAAATCTTGGATCGCGTAAGAAAAGAACACATTATTGAGTGGAATCATGTGAGTGTGACTAAAATCACACAGTCGTGAGAATAAAAATATGCATATTGAGAGTTAATTAAAACAGTACAAATTCTATGAAGAGCTTATCTTTTGATTCATGTGTTAGGATAAGAGATTGTGTTCTATTTTTAATTTTGGGTGTCCTGAGTCTTTAATCCATATCTAGGTTCTTGCAAGAAAAGAGCACATTATTGAGTGAATACATGAGAATATCAATTTAGGACTGAGAATGAGAATATCATCTTGAGAGTTCTAAAGCACTACAAATTCTGAAAAGAACTTAAGAGAGACAGTGAAGTGAATCATAAAGGTTATATAGCATCATGTAAAATGTCACTAATTGATGTTAAAAGCACTCCAAATTCTAAAAAGAATTTGAAAGAGACAAGTGATGTGAATCATAAAAGGTATATACTATCAAGTAAAAAGTCACTACTTGATATTCTTTTATTAGGAATATAGTGTTTGTGAATTCAACCATTTTCCTAAATGAGAATTACAATTTTAAATAATATGTAATCCCAATCAAGAGGCGAAACTAGACGATTATATTTGAGTACTTGACCAAAATTTTAATCTTAAATTGTATGCACATTATAGTAATTTTCAGAATTGTAAAGAAAGTACTTCACAATATTAAAACGATGTGGAACTAGCCACATCCAACAAATCTAAGTTCCATATTATCAATGTGCAAATTCTTGGGGCTTTATACTATGCTACAATGCATCAATTTTTAATTGTTTTGAATTGTTGATAAATCTTATTAAGTACATTAAATAAAAAGTGGGAGAGACCATAACATCTCAAAAAAGAAAAAAGTGGGAGAGACCCGATGGGTGGTTATTTGGGGAGTTGTGTGAATTATAAAACTAAATTTTGATGTGTGATTGTAGCGATGACGATAGTAATGGGAGGAGACGAATATTAAAATCTTCTCCTATATATGGGTACATAGATTTTTATTTAATCAATGTAATTTGATACTCAATCTGTCTTAAATTAAAAGGTAACAAGGGCTTATCTTTAGGTCTCATAGTTTGTTGGATATAGATTTCTAGCAAAACATTACGCATAAACTTGTTAAAGAACTTTTGTGCTCTAGGCTTTGAAGTAACTATATCAAAATCTAAACATAATTTGATGTGAATGATTGTTAAGGTCCCAAATTTTGAAAAGTTGTTTTCATTAAAAGAATTGATACATAGCAAGGTCATAGTGTTTTTCTAATTAACAATCATGGGGGTAAGCGGAGGCTTATGTCTCCTCGAGATTTCAGATTCGAGACTCTCTTCAAGTTACGTCGATATTGCCTATTAAAAAAAAAGGTTGAATATTAAAATGATTTGATAAATCATTATTTAATGTTTCTAAAATATATCGATTGGTGCTCTCTCTCTCTCTAGTATAAGCTTAAAATTAAATTGTTTTCTCATTTGTGCTACAATGAATTGAAATCAAGTAAAAGTGTGTGGCCAGCAGTTTCACCATCTAGGTAGGCCTTTTGGGCCGTATTGAGGTATATTGTGGACTAAAACCAGAAATGTTAGAAAATAAAGGAAGCCATTTTCAAGATCTTTCACATCACATCCAATATTAATATCAAAGGTTGGTTCTGTTGTGGCTCCTTAACAAACTTGTACCAAAGCTTTTGGCTTGAATTAGATAACTGGAGACAATGTTGTTGGTCCATATTTATCCTTCCATCAATCATCATGTGCTGCTGTCTATGAATATCATCATACTGCAACCCAAAGAGATTTTTGAGGACAAATAAAAGGACAAAACTAAAAGAAACACAGTTGGGGAAAATGTACATGAAAGCATTTTCAAATCAAAATGCCTCCAAGTTCATGCACTCTCAACATGTATTGTATATGATTGTAGAGAGAGCTTGGGTTATTGTGAATTCCACAATCTCACTGTTGATGATGGGTCAGTTTGCTTCAACTTTTTAGCAGGCCAGCCAGCTTGACTCTCAGTAAAGTGTAAATATCTGCATCTGTGTTCATAGGATGCTTTTTACATGCCAATGTATTAAAGCACTGGATGCTATACACCAAAAACCCAACCCAATGCAATCAAAATAGTACTTCATTTCGAGAAAAATGAACATGAAGTTAATTAGTTAATGTTGTATATAATTAATTTATATATGTATTTTAGCAAACTCAAGAGATACTAATCATTATTGATAATTAAAAATACAAAAACTATTATTATTGTATAGCTCAACTGATTAAATAAATTACACAAAAGTTCACTTCAAATTGAGGCGATGGAGCAAAGAAAGACTAACTGGTATTTATTTGTATTTTAATCATTTTGTACCATTGTTTATGGGCTACCATTTTTTTCTTTAATGAGTCCAAGCCTCCAAGATAGACTGACAGGTAGTTATCTCTTCAACCTTTTTTTTTTTTTGACAAAATCTCCCATCACCCTATTTAATGAGATTCAAATTCATTTCATGCAGAATTGTGTGGCTTAAATCATTTAACATTTAAGGGACATCCATTAAAAAAAAATTAAGAGACATGAGCCAACCCATTTGTTTAGTGGTTCATGAGCCTATTTTACATTTAAAAGAACTTAATAAACAGAATACGCCGTTCGAAGAAGTCTATTCTTTTTCTTTTTAACACTAGATCTGACCAATCAAACGAATTTCTGATTTTAGTCAATTCTATAAAATTTGACTAATCTGTTGTTACCGAACTGGTAAATGCACCATGTCTCGGTTTGAATGGTTGTCCGTTCAATTCTTTTTTAGATGATAAATGCTAAGTGCCTTAAATTTGTACAAAAGTAGTAAAAAGCGACATGTCAATCTACGTGGAAAATATATATATCATATTTTTGTAGTATAAAATTAAGTTTCAACGAATAATAAACCGAATATATATAATACTACCTTTTCATGATTTGTTTTGTGCGGAGCCTCAATTTATAAGGCATATTATACACGTGGTGTATTGTGATTTAGTCAAATCATCAGTGTACATACATAGTCAAATGAACTTCATAACTTACCTACCAGTCACAATTAAAATTACATAGCTTTGGACCTTTGGTTACGTCATACATGTCACACTCAAACTACATAGGTTTATGTTTGAGCGGGCTGGGATTTAGTATAAAAAGCACTGGTATATTTCTGGCCCAAACTTGAGCTCGAATTATCTAACTACAGGTTGGGCCTCTCAGCCTTTTAGGCCTACGATATTTAGCTACGCGTTCACATAAAATTAAAGATCATTCATTACTTGCGTTAAAAAAAAAAGATCATTCAATACTTCAACACAGTAAATAAATACTCTAAGAAAAAGCTCAAAAAGTGAATTGATGGAAAATGAAATGCCATAAACATTGTTGAACCATATAGAATTGAACCATCCCATATTTTTCACGATGCCAGAAAAATGTTCCAATTGACTCCAATTCCCATTTGGAAATACATAGAATTCAATCAAAACAGACATTGATCTTGAAACAAGCAGGCCAAAAGAATTGATCTAAACACATAAGATGGGGCCAGGTTGAAGAAGAAAAAAAATAGAAAAGAAAAAGAATAAAAATATATAATTTCCCTTGTTGATTTTGGCCAACCACAAATCAATTATACTTTAAGTGGTCTGCATTTGAATAGGGATGGATAAATGCAGAATTCATCTGCCAAATCTTGAGCGACGCGGTCACTGCAGATGAAGTAGCATTGTTGAACAAAAACAGACGAGCTGCTCCATAGATTGCTCTTGTTGGGTACACTCTTGCTGTGATGCATGTTCTCCCACCTTGTGCAAAACTTTCTACAATCGAATGATCCACCTGAAACAATACAATCCACAACAATGTTCGTAAATGTCACTATAACAAGTTTGTTTAATTCTATGCAGAAGAAAGAAGAGTCTCAAATAGTTACCAATATCCTTATGGATAGTTTTTCGCCTTTCAATACTGGAACTACGCTACCAAAAATTTGTTTATCAACATCACTTGCCATGGAAGACCTGAAAGAAACCATGTTGTTAGCATAAATGTCAAACCTGCACAAAAAAACTTGCATATATTTACATGACATTACCTGGATTGATCTGTGCAGAAGAAAGTGTTCAAATCTCCGTTTGCTCCTTTCGCGACATAGAAGTACACAGGAGTATGCTCGGAGAGGCCATCATCAGCGAGGACAAGAAGACCAAATGGCCCGAGTACTCCCCTTTGAGCAGCTCCGCCACTGCTTTGGCAGGTGAACTCTGCCTCGGGTTCAGCTGCATTCGCGAATGACTTGTCCACCTCGAAGTCAACTGTGATGTCTAGCTGAGTGGCAGTGCCCACATCCAAGGGCACCACTGATCCAGGCTTCACATTCACATTGGTGAATTCGTTGCTGGTTAATCTCAAACTCTCCACCTCGTCAACTGGCCACTGAAGTAGATTTGATCCTGTTTTCCTATCAAGCAGTATGGTTCTAGGAATGCCCTGTAGTGCAGGACAGACCATACAGAGTTAAGTTATGTAAATAATGTTCATGAGTATGATACATTTTCTATACATGTATATATTATACCTGAAGAGAAGCCCAACCCTTCTTCACATCTGCAGATTCACTATCGGATTCTCCAATCCATCCCCACAGAATTCTCCTCTGCTTGTTATCATCATAAAAGGACTTAGCTGCATAGAAAATTCCATAATCGTATCTAATTCCAATACCAACATCAATCTCGGGATGATCAGGAATCCAAGAAGTATTGCTCTCGTAGTATGTCCCGATTGCATAGTAATCATGTCTGTCATCATCCATGCTAGCCTTGAGGACATGCCTGACTCCAGGTCCGTTTTCGGATGTGTCCAATCCTTTATCCAGCGATGTGGAGACAGGAAAGAAATCTACACACTCCCACATTCCAGTGTGAGGGACAGCATGAAGCAGCTGTCCTTGAAGGTCGTAGGTCTTGAAGTCATCAGTGTCATAGATGAGAACAAGGCCAGTTTTGTTAACCTTGGAGCCAATGGCAATGCGCCACCTGCCCTCGGAGGTGAGCCAGGCAGTGGTGGGATCACGGAAGTCTTTAGGGGCCACACAGGGCGGGGGAACTAGAATGGGGTTGCCAGGGTACTTTTCCCATCGAAGGAGGAGAGGGTCGTCGAGGTCAGCTGGGTAGGCAAGGTTTTGGACCTGGACAGACTCATTGGTGGAGCCAGTGTAGAGCATCACAATTTGGCCGTCTGGGAGGAATGTGGCAGAGCCGGTCCAGACACCGTTGATGTCATACCATTGATCAGCGATCATGGCGAGAGGGAGGTGAAGCCAGTGGATCAAGTCCTTGGACACAGCATGACCCCATACTATGTCACCCCACACAGCTCCATTTGGATTGTACTGGTAGAAGAAATGGTACCATCCTTTGTAGTACAATGGGCCTATATATACACAATCATCCATCTCAGTTTCAATTTCAAGTGGAATTGAATGTAGAAAAACAAATGAGAAAGTAATTGGTGACTTACCATTAGGATCTGAAACAGATGCAACCAGATTCCCAAATCAGATGGATATCCCCACCATCAGATTAAGAAGAAAACAAAATAATCAGTAACAATTTATGACAATTATGGTAATTAATAAGCAGGTCAAAACTCAAGTCATGTATGTGACACAAAAATGAAAAACATTTGTGTCTATTTAGGTGTAAAAAACTGCATTACATTTCACATTCTAAGTTTTGAGCACCAAGAAATAGTAACAATTTTTGTTTGGTAGGACTGAAACCAAAAGGAAAAAGGAAAAGAAAAGTGAAAAAAGGTGATAATTGGTAGGTCTGGTTGAGCATCAACCACTCACTTTCAATATCAAGTTTCAACGCCAAATCTAAACCAGCTTTAATTCAATAATTGAGATGACTCAGCGCGGATTTGTGTAATCACGTGAGTGAATGAGTGTTATAAATAATAATAAATAAATTTTGGATTAAGTAAATTAATGCTAATTATATACTATAAAAAATTCTAATAAAAGGTGGGTGGGGGTGGGGAACAAGTCTATTGAAAATAAAAATCATATCATATGACGTAATTATCATAAAAATAAAAATGAAAAGATGAAGGTCTTTTTGCATATTCAGGGAACAAAACGAAAAAGGAAGAGTCCGAAATGGACTCTCTTGTTGTCCTGACAACTGTCGATCTCCAAAGAAATAGAAATTACAGTAAGAAAATTAAATAAACAAAAATCGTAGCCGTGTAGGAGAAGGAGAGGGTTACCATTCATCCAATTCTTCTCGGGCTGAAAATGGAAGGACGTTCTCTGCCAAGACAACATGCTGTTGTTCCAATCGTACGGCGACGCATTGCGCCCCAAAAACGGACGGTGAGATTTGGGCGAAACGCCGGCATCGACCCCGCGCAATGTCTTCCTCAGGGCCTCGCTCTCCGCCGACAATCTGGGCGGCGAAGACGATACCGACGACGTCGTCTCCAGGACAGCCTGCAAGGGGCCACAGAAGGGCGCATGAACCTTGGATCCATTGTTGGTGACGAGGCCGACGATGAGGCCAATCATGAGAAGCCCGAAAAACACGGCGGCGATAGTCTTCACCGGTAGATCGCGGTCTCGGCTCCCATCGGAGAGAGGCTTTTTGGAGGGGGGTTCCTCCCCCCTTGTGCTGATCGGAAGGACCATTTTAATTAGGAGAGATCAGGAATGAGTTGCGATTCAGGAAAATGAGATGTGGTAGATTTATAGTTGGTGTCTCTGAACAGAGATCGAGAGAGAGAAGAGAAGAGAGAAATGTGTAGGAGCAGAGGAAATGGATCAGGCAATATATGTAAATGAATTTAATGGCTGAGAGTGAGAGTTACCGGAAAGCTGAAAATTGTCTGAACCAAACAACTGTAACTTCCTCTTTTATTGTTTCCAACACTTTCTAGCACTTGTTTATTGAGTATTATAATAATAACAATAATAATTAATTATCACAACACCCGCTTTTCTTTGCATTTTTGTACCAAAGTTAAACCTATTTATTAACCCAATTATAAATTATGTGTCCCAAATTATTTGATTAGTATTATGGTTGAATTTTAACAAAGCGTCTCGTGCTAAAATTGAGTTGGCCTCCAATCCCCATTTGTTTGACCAATTCCATAGCACCATTTTTTATGTCGTTTTGAACGAGTAAATTAAGTGGGCTCTTTGTTAAAACACGCAATTGTTAATTACAACGTGGCCGTAATTACAATTACAATAGTAGTTTGTTTCTAATACTTAAGGTGGTTTGGATAAGATCATTTACTTGAGTTGAAAGATTAATAAAAGAAGATGGTAGATCGAGACGGAGACGGAGACACAAACTGGCCTACATGGAAATGGAACTAGAACTCGCATGCATGAACTCAATCGAGACTTTTTTATTTTTTTTTGTTTTGTGTTTTTGTTTTGAAGCAATTATTTATCAAAAACAAATATGCATTATTGAGGTGCTGATTAGGATTTGGATTTGGAAGGAGACGGCTGCTCCTGGACTGGACTGAACTAGTGTATAATTGAAAAAGAAGAGAAAATAATAATAGTAAAAATGAGTGATTGCAAGGCAAGATGGGATCGATTGGTCCACCAAATTCTATAATTTGGGACTGAAAATTTTCTAAACCACATGCAGGGATGAGTAGGCTTATTATACCATGTCGTCCACCAGTTATTTTGTGACAGATCGATGTGAATGCATCTTGTCTGTTGTGTTTTAAGTTGATGATTTATTGGCTACAAAACAAAATATTATTTGATGATCCAATGGATGTGATTTGCTTCTGCTAATTTCCACATGCATTGGCCCCTCCTACTCTTGGAAACGCCTGGAAAATTTTAAGGCGAAAAACAGAAAAAGAAAGGAATAATAATATTTGTTTATTTATTGTGGATCACCGAAATAATTAACAAGTATATTGAATCATGATCAATTAGTAATATATTTTGAGTGAGCATATCAGCCTCATGTTAGTGTCGATGAGTTAGGTAGTTACGTGGACAAAAGGAGGTAGTAAAATAATGGTGAATAGTAGTGTCAAAATGCCAACTAATGAAACAAGGTTGCTGTCTGATCTGAAGTGCTGGTTAAACAAATTACTCAATACTATATTCCTTTGCATGTTCAGATTTCTGAGACAACTGACATATACCAACCAATTACACTCATCTGGTTGGACCATTCATGAATCGGTTTCTTTTTCCCAGGATCAAATCCTACCCAATAGTAACAGCACAAACTACCAGGATTGGCCCAGGGATTTTTTTTTTTTTTTTTACTAATAAAAAACAGAGATTGTGTAGATTTCCAAAACTGTTTACCTTAAAAGCATAATTGAAGTACTTGCATTTCCAGTTGGGATGATGAGAAGAGATTTGTTGTTACTGCATTTTCATCATCAGCTCCAGAATTATTGGACCCAATATTTATTTGTGCCATGTCACTACAATGGTGGGACTTAACTAGAGTCCCTAATTTCTTTTGTTTAATGTTTTTGTGTGACAATTACAGATTTACCATTGATTTGCCAAAAAGAAAAAGAGATCCTAATTAGGGACTCATGCAATGGTGGTCTTTGAAAAAAAAAGAAGAGGTCCTATTGAAGGCCCCAAGGCATTTGGGGCCTCTTTTAATTCCATCATTTACAAAACTAACAAGGCACTAGATACATACAAAAGGGGCAGCAAATCTATTACAGGAAGTTGACAATTTCGTTTTCTCTGTTCTTATACATCCTCGAGGGTTTATGAAAGTAAACAATGCGTAAGTGATCCACACATTTTTTGGTTAATCTAAGAGAGAAGTTGAAGTGGAAACATCAAATACGCTTTGTTAGAAATAAACACGACTTACTTCCCAAACTGAGAGGAAGCAGTTACATCCAGTATTTCCCGTCTTATTCCAAGAAGTCGAGATCTGCTGAGCCCAGGATTAAAGAAGTTTAGACATTTGGTGGTGGCCAAATCTTCCCAAATAAGTCCTCAACTCGTTTTGCTTGATTACAATAACCTTCCAGTCCAGCGCCCAGAAGCTCCACAGATGCAGGACCCATGGCTGATGCAAAGCTTAGCTGGTCCCATTTGGTTAGCTGCGCACATTGAGAAGATCAATTAGAACGTTAGCAAATAATGACCCTTTTTACCATTTAAAGAAGGCCGTGTGTACACAGCTTTCAGCACTAGATATATATTACTAGTTTGTGTCAAACAGACTTTCCACCTAAGGCAGCCAAAAAAAAAAAGTAGTTAGGAAAGTAATATAAACACTTGGCTTAACAAAGATAACTTTAGAAAGGATAAAGTGGTAGAGAAGAATAAAATTAATAGAGGATCTATAAAGAAATTACTACAGGATTCATGTAGCTGACCTTGACATTATTTAGGAAATGGTTTGGTTGTTGTCATAGTGAATCATGATGCACTGTTTGTGGAGGTAGAGGACATTGTATTTATGTTATGATAGCATATCTATGATCCATGGGATGATTCAAGATACTACAGTGATGATAATGCCATTTATTTCCATGGACTAATAGAATTATCAATTTCATATTACATCTTTAAAGATAATTTTGGATTCTCTTGTGTACTTCAAAATTGAAGAGAACCTTTTTGGTGTGTAGGCGAGGATTCGAAATTGCGACCACTAGATTTACAAGGATTTGATAGCATGTAGATAACCAATTCAACCACAAGCCAATACTAATATTAACTTTATACTCTTAACACCTATTATAGCCCAATCATACATGTGTGTAGTGATCAAAACTATTGTGCAAACATTACAGGTTAGTACTGGCAAGATCAATAATTGAAACAATTTTTTGCATCCAGGTAATTTTTTCTTCTAGAAATCATCTTAAATAATATGCATCCAACTACCTCCATCCAATAATGTGTTTTGTTCCTGTTTCGCACTTTTGGCAAAATAATAATAATGCCCATCTATTAGTGATTAAATTTCCCACATGTGCCTTAGTTGTAACTTGTAACAAACTCAATGGGTTTTAACTAATTTTTCTTAAGGATATTATAAGCAATTCATTCATAATTCAATTACTTAAGTAGAAGGGCAATCATTTTGTGTCAGATTGAGTAATTATATTGTGGAATGCATTGTGTTTTTGTTACCTACTATCTCCTTTACTTAAGAATAAAACTTTGGAACCTTGAGGTAAGTTGAAAATATGGAAACAAAGCACACCTCTTCTTCACTGAACTTGTAGGCGGCAGCAGACTCTGGGGATAGCCTCTTGATAAAAGAGTACTTCTCATCAGGGGCTGTGATGGAATCTTTGAGGGACTGCAACACCTTCAGAGGTAGTATGATATAGTCAACTCTGGATATGGAGATGAAAAGACAAAATCAGCAGGAAAGATTATTCCTAAAGTCAAAATTGTAAATGATTTCCAGGGAAAATGCTTAAAGGTGTCATACAATTACCCCAAAAGGTTAAATAAATCTTGCTTGTTTCGAACTGCTGCTGCCATCAACTTTGATTTATGTCCATACTTGTGGATGTAGTTATAAGCCTTTGTGACCTGCAATAGAGAATATTACGGTGGTTCGAATAACACTTGTGTTGTTATTGCAGTGAACATTCCAGAACAGAGAATCCATGTCAAAACCAACTTGGAAATCTATCCCACACAGTTTAGTTTCGATAAAGTTGGTTTATGTAGTATTGATCAGTACAGAGCAGTGACTAACTAAGATCTCCATTTTCAAATCATATGTCAGACTGAAATGCAGGGACATTGCATTTCAGTAGTGAACCCAACCTTTTCACCTAGACTATTGCATTTAATCTAATAATAATAATAAGAGGACATTATTAAATGTATTAGAAAAATATATGTTAAAAAGGAAATTTGGATAACATACACTACATCTTTGCTCTACATCAGTGAAATGATGTCAGTTCCTGGTTTCCATTCAACGGACCTATTCATTACATTTTCGGAACACTCACAAGCTATTTATCATGCTAACCTCATGACATTAACACCTCAACAAAAGAACCTAGATACTCAGCCATCATATATTAATAGTTTAAAAGTTATGCTACAATTTAACAACAAAGAAAGGTTCCCAAGTATAACAAACAGAACCTGGAGACAAGCTTTCATTAAGACTCAAGAAAACACCAACATCAAGGCAACATGAATTACATATAGTAAAACATCATCAATATAGATTTATCGTAAAAAGACCAATAAAGAGCACGTAAGACAAATTTGTATAACTGACCAAAGCCAACCCAGGATCCTCTCCTCTTTTCAGAGCTGCTTCTATCTCAGGGTCACCAGAGTGGTTGCGTGCCCAATCCTGATGGACAATATATCATATATGATATTTATTAGTCACCAGAGTAGCGGTCAATTGTATAATGTCACCACTGAATAAAATTAGATAATTACCCTAACACGGCCAACAAAAACCTGAATAACTGATGCCCCTGCCTGGGCTGCAGCTGCAGCTTGAGCGAAGCTGAAGATACATGACAACATTATTAAGATAGGGCAATAAGTGCAGCATGAAATCATATTGGAGTTACATTATATCCAAGACACTTCTTAGGAAAGGAGGGAAAAATCTACAAAGTTTATCATATAGATTGAGGAATAAACAAGGCTACAAGCAATCAGTGAAACTGTGTCATAATACAAGGCTACAAGCAATGAGTGAAATCATATTGGAGTTACATTATATCCAAAACACTTCTTAAGAAAGGAGGGAAAAAATCTACAAAGTTTATCATATAGATTGAGGAATAAACAAGGCTACAAGCAATCAGTGAAACTATGTCATAAAACACTTCTCTCAAGCAGTCAGTGTACAACCATATTCCTTTTGCTGAAGAAATTGCTGGTTCTAAATTTTAACATTAATGCCTATATTAACAAGGTTGAATTGTTTCCAAAAAAAAAGGGGTTGAATTCAATCATGAGAATCAAATGATCTTGAGTATCAACTCTCAACACTTAATTTCCATAGTTTAGTTCAAAATAAGATCCATTCAACATCAACATGTAAGCCTCTATATATTTGTATGCCAGAAGACAAATACAGACCTGTACACAAAAGTCAAATGGGTTTGTATGCCCTCAGACTCAAGCAACCTTGAGGCCTCTATTCCCTGGATATTGGTAGGACACAAAAGGAAACAAGGAATCAATTATTTTCATGGACCATGGAGAAAATTCTAAAAGAACAAAAGAACATATATTACTAATATACGCACTTGCCAAGTTGAAGGTATCTTAAACAACAAACGCTCAGGAGGGACATCAATTTCATTGTACAACTTCAACAAATCATGCACCTGCACATTTTGATAACTTGCTGGTATCAAATTGAATGTCAAGACAATTACAAGTGAAGTACAAACATGAAGTTGAGCATTTAATTCAGAATGAACAAAATAAGCCATCATATGTAATAGAAAGAAGAAGAAAAAAGCAGTGGCACATTGCAAGGGCTCCTATCGCTGGGGGTATGGGAAGGCTCATTAATCTAAGCAGCCTAACCTTTCTCTCACAA
This sequence comes from Pelargonium nanum, assembly GCA_036897485.1. NCBI lineage: Eukaryota > Viridiplantae > Streptophyta > Magnoliopsida > Geraniales > Geraniaceae > Pelargonium > Pelargonium nanum. The sequence continues at coordinate 44,468 of JAYMTF010000098.1, forward strand.
GGAGGCTGTTTCCCTTACTCGAGTTGATGACCAAAGGTCACAAGGAAAAGACTCAGCCCCAAAATAAGCCATCAAATCTACCATAAAAAAATCCACAAAAGTGTTCAACTCCTCTTAATCTTACACATTCTATATTTATAGCAAGAAATTGTTGATGTAATTAAACCTTCAGATTTAAGTTAAATGCATCATTAGTAGTTTATGAATACCAATTCATACAAACGGCATTCAAGAATTCATAAAGCAGTAACAAAAAAAATGTTTGCATATAGTATAACATGTATAGCAGAAATGTATTTCTAATCAGTCATTGCCAAAGAAAAATTGATATCTAAACAGAACCAATACCTTTCTTATAATGCCATGAGTATCGTAAGCAAGACGCGCATCCACTTCAGTTGAAACTCGACCTGGGACTTTCTTTGCTAAATCACCACCAACATTGACCAGTGCCTGTACTCAAATGACAGATCATCAACTGTGTGATCAAACCACCACTTATTTAACACTTATTTTGAAAAATCTATTTTCTTTTTGGAGAAATCACATTCTTTTAGATGAGTATCGTCGGGAATGGAAGGCTTACTCTTCACAGATACTATTCATCTAGCCGGTTCCACTAGTAAGGTATAGGCTTCTTACGTTCTGACCGAGGAGGGATAAGGAGTACAAGACAAAAGATGGTAGAAGACGCCTTTCTATTGTTACATTGGTTGGTAATCCTGGCTATAACTAATCTAGTGAAGAAGGCCTGAACCAAGGGACCCTACAGCTCTTGTGAGTGAACTTCCCTTCATTCAACAAGTTAAGCAATTACTAGAATTATTATCTGCAACGGTGAAAGAAAACCAACCTTATTAGAGAAACATGATAATCTCAGTTCAGGATTCTCTAGCCCATAGCACTCTGAATCCGCCAAAGCCATCTCCACAGCATTCTAAACCAATAAAAAAAGTTGGGCACAAGAAAGTCTAAGTCATTTGTTATCTAGACCTCAATTAATATTATATCACTGAACAAACACTAACTCACCCTGAAAATAGTATCGGGAAGGCTGCATATACCCAGGAGGAGTGAGGAGCTAACGGTAGCAGCAGTTGGTGGAAACCTAATAGCAATTCAATCAGTTAGCAAATCATCCTCCTTGATCTATTGCACACAAATATGTTAAAAATGTATGATCACATGGAATATGAGTGACAATGTATAGGAAGATAAGATGAAGAAGTTGAATAGTTGTTTGTTTGAATAAAGATTAGATTATGTGGTAATTGAGGAGTTCCTCACATCTCAACACTTTTTAAGAGACGAGCAATTATGGAATATGTGTGAGACTTGCAATTGATTTCTAAATTCTTCTATTTCTCTTTATCTGATTTTCCTCTGTCTTCTAATTCTTTTCTAAACACTCTTCAAAGACTATCCTAGTCATTTCTCTATCTGTACTTATGTTGTAATTTATTATCATATTCATATAATCATCAAATAAAGTGACTAACATGGAGATAAAAAAAATTAAAAATTAAAAAAGAAAAGGGATAGAAGAGGTAGGTACCTTTCGAAATCATCGAAAATGACAGTGTCAGGGACGATCTCGCTGAAGCTGGAAACAGCATCCAACTCGGAGGTGAAACCTAAAATCATGAATTAGGTAGATAGGCATTAGTGAATAATTGAGAGATGGAATGAGAAATTGAGAGTGAGAAGAGATACCAGTGTCGAGAGAGGAAGAGGAAGCGCGGATTAGAGGAAAGGGTTTATTGAAGGTGCAGAAGCAGAGATTAGAGGGAGTGGTTGGAGCTATGAGCCTCAATCGTCCATTCTGCAAATTCAAGAAACAAACAGTAGCAAGTAAATAGATTGATTGACTAGATCCTCAGTAAGTAGTGATTGCTGAGAGAGGGAGACCTGGAAAACAGAGAGAGCCGAAGAGGGCGGAGATTGCAAGGAGAGTGGCATTTTTGATACCGAGGGAGAGAGAGACAGTGAGGGAGCTGGTAAAAGCGGGATCAGAGTTTATGTTGAGTTAGCTTTATATACTTCCGATTGTCATATACTGATTTTACGAGGAATTTCGGATAAGGATCTTATTCTGTTTATTTTATGCATAGTAAAGTTTTGGCCAAAACCAAAGGTACTCGTATTTTGGTACTAAAACAAGCAATGTACTAATATTTTTAAATATATTTTCTTTTTAGGTCATTAAGTTTCAGTTCGACTGTAAGTCGGTAGTTATAACGTAAAAATTAAACTTTATGATCACATGATCATTAAATTTTTTCTCAAAATACGTATATCTCTTCCAAAATTTTCCATTCAATTAATCACTTGGCGAAGTGGATTAATTTCTTTAGGGACATACCGGCCAAAATTCCTTGGTGAATACAATTCATGCATTCGTGAGCATTGTGATCGGGCTTCCTTGGCAAAGTTGATCTATGCCCTTGGAAATATGGTGATTGGTCTTCTTTGCTGAAGTCGATTAATGTCTTGTGTACATAGAAATCAATGTTTCTTAGCAAAGTCGGTCCATGTCTTTGGAGACATGGAGATCGATTTCTTTAAAGCATCACAAGGAGGATTTAAGCCTCTATGAGAGCCTACCATAATGAGTAGCGGTTTAGTGTCCTAGTAAAATAGAAATTCTTGGAGGCGATCCAATGAGGCGAAGAGCTCTGAAGGTTTTTCTTGTGAAGATTGAGTATGGAGGAGGGGTTGGGAGCTCACTCTGTGACCTTGTATCCTCTCATGTAGAGTAATTATGGATGAGAGGTGGATAGCTCTTCTTGTGATCTCGTGTTTGTACTGTGTACATAAGGAAAAAATGTCGATCTCTACTTGTAACCTTAAAGATCCTCTCGATGGCCTTAATTCGTGGGAAGGGGCTCATGCGCGGGGGATTCAACCAATTGGAGGATTAGGATAAGGTGAAAAGGCAACAATATGAGTATGACTACATCGCGGCATGACACCTCAAGGTTGACCATGAGATAAGTGAGGTGAACTTGAATATTCTCAGGAAGCCATGTCACGATATTGAGGTTATACACAGAGTTAAGAAGCTTTTCTTAAGTTAGGTTAGCCAGAAAGTCATGTCGTAACATTGAAGTTAACCATACAATTTTAAAGAGTCTTCGGTTGGGCAAAGTTGATCATTTTAAAGGAGACGTGTCGTGCCATTGAGGTTGAACCTGAGACTTTGAAGGAATTCTATTGATCAAGTTAAACACTTTGAGGTGAGCTTTGTTTGAACGAAGATGAATGTTTTCAGAAAGCCATACTGCGACAACGATAGTGAACACTTAGTTTTGCACTTTTAAAATATATCAGTGATAGATGCATTTCATGAGTAGTCTTTTTTTCCTAGTTTCCAAACTCATGAGAAAGATAAAATAGTTGACAATAACTAGGCAGGGAAGTGTCTTCGAAATTTCCGTCAATTATTGTAGATTTGTAGATGGAAAGAAACAGAATGATTATTATAAACACCCAAAATTAAATCATGGTTATTCACACCCCTTGCCCCCCAAAATTAAATCTAGGGAATGACCCAGAAGATGACTACAACTTTAAAAACAATACCGGTTTTGCAGCAAAACATGCTGTGCATAAATATAATAAAAGGATAAATCTATAACAGTTATGTACCCAAAATTTTTTTTAAAACATTTATGTATATATTAATACTTGAATATGCAATCCAAACAATCTATAAAATGGGGAAAAGGACTTGACAGCAAAACATTTAAGAAAGCCATAAAAAGAAAATGTTAACTTAAGAAGGCAAAAAAATATTTTGCAGTTCCAACAGAAAGCTTTGGACTTGTTATTATGAAAAACTACAACATCAAAATTTATATGCTCCTCCTCCTCTAAATTTATGATGACTGTCCACCTTCACTTAGATTCTTCCATCTCACCAGAGACTCCAGAAATTCCATCACCTGTGCACACAACATCTCATTTATATTATGGTCCTTAATTAAGGTAGTATTGTTGCAACAATATGAACAGCAAAATGAAGCATACACAAGAAAAAATTACCTCTGAGGGATCTCTTAGAGAGAAGTGTGCAGCGGTCTCTTTGGGGGCCGAAGATACTAGAATACCATAACCTACATTCCCCTTCCGCAACACCTGATATAACATGGCATTTTCTTTTAATCATCTGCATGTATGGGTTCAGTTCCACACAAATAGATTACAAATTCAAAATTCAGATACCTTGAAGGCATCTTCGTCGGTCTTGTCATCTCCAATGTAGATGGGAAGCACATCCTCGCTATTGCTTAGACCTGAATTATTGTCCAAACTTTAAGGTAAAAATGTAATCAAATAACACAAAACCAGCCTAAACATGCGATAAGAGGGATTCGTTACCAAGAGATTCAAGCAGAAATTCAACTGCTTTCCCCTTGTTCCAGTCAATCTTAGGACGGACCTCTAAAACCTGAAATAAACATTTAACAGAATTACATATATAAGAAGACAGGTTAACGTCCTGATTAAATTAAAAACAATGTCAAGCCATCCATCAAATATACCTTCCGTCCATGTGTTAAACGCAATCGAGGGTAGTCTTTGAGAATATCATGAACAATTTGTGCAATTGCTTGCCAATTCTGAAGTGCAAAAACAAAATACTAGTTAATGCATGCACTTCATAAACTAAGATTTCTATCATTAACAGATACAAGTTAAACTCACCTTCTCATCTACATTGCGATAATGTACAGAGGCACAAAACTTGTGATTCTCTACTTTTGAACCTTTGATTCCTTTAGTATTCTCAACGAGGGTTTTAAAAACCTGCAGAAAAAATTGGCCAGGAATAACTAGTATGATCAACTATTACTAGTTCCACAAGGATGACAAATGATCAAAACAAACACATACCTCGTCAATCATAGGTAAGAACTCTCTAGCGGGCTGGAACAGATTTACATCCTTACCCTGTAAGATTTAAATAAGAAATCAAATGAAAATTGAGATTGACAAAAAAATTGATTCAACAGAGTATTTATAACACAAGTTCAGATATTTAACCTGTTGGTCAGTAGACTTAATACAGTTAGGATGGTCAGACACTCCACAACCATCAGGACCCATAATGTCCATCCCATGACTACCAGCATAATATAGCTCTGTTAGTCCTACTAAGTCATAAACCTGACAAAATGAACTAATATAGATTAACTTCAGGAAATCTTCAACCCAAACATCAAGATGCAAAGGATCTTACTTGTATCATTGGGCTTTTAGCCAATAGGACACTAAAATGGTATCATTAGGCAAAAAAAAAATTTATTCATAAATGTGATTTCTTACCTTATCACGACTTCTTCCGCTAATAATTGCTGTGGGGATATACTTCCCAATATTTCTCACAGCAGATCGCATCTGAAAAATACATTTTATCAATTGAAGAATGGTTGCAATGGGACAGAATCGTATGGAAACTAATAATATACGCCTCTTACAGCATCAGACATAAGGGCGCGATCAGGGTCATCTACTATTGGAGAAAGAGTACCATCATAATCCAGAAACATTGCTATCTTCTTATTTTTTGCAACTTTCACAATTTTCTGAAAAGAATTCAGTGCTGATGGGTACTTGAGCTGCAAAATAAATATATGTACAGCGGGATTTAATGACACAATGAATCAAAGAACAGAAAAGAGAGCATGTGAATACATTCGTTGGAAAGAATCGAGCATGCATACCATCCAGGTAGTGTAAGCATTATCTGTATCATCTGCAGCAACCTCAACATTGAAGTCCTTAATTAACTTCTTGCGAGGAGGTGAAGATGATTTCATGGCATCAAGCCAACCATTAGAACGAACATCATCAAGTTTTCCAATTTTCTTCCTTGGAATTGTGATGTACTTGCCAGTGGGGTATGATGATGGCAACAGATTGGAATGGATACCAAGTCTTGACTTGCTTATGGGTGCTGGGTCAGTGACAACAGGAGAAGAATGATTGGACTTCAAGTCCATGGGATCCAGATTGATTGTGAAGTGTATTGTATAAAATAAACTAAGTGAAGATATTAACAACTTCTTGACGGGCTACAAAATTTGGGTCCTCAACCAAATACCTTCTACCCAACCCTTTTGTCTATGAAAAACCACCTCTTCAGTGTTTTCTTGTCGCTGGTGTGGGGTTCACAGTCCATCAAGCAAAGGCTTCCTGTAAACTGATAAGAAAATATGGATGAGAACACAAATGCTTCTGCGAGAGATGTCTTGATTAACAAACAGATGGGACTAGATTATCGCACCTCATCTCTAAAGCTACACTGCATCTATGGCAGGTAACTTAACATTATTAGCAAAAAGATGTTTGTGCTGTGAATTGTACAGAACCTGCAGATCCAAGCAAAATAAACCCTATTTCTGCATGGAGAACATTAGAAAAGATTAGGAACAAGCAATTTGATCATTGTAACATGCTGTAGAAAAAAGGGGCAAAAAAATCCAACTATATTGATTCAGAAAACAAAAGAAACTTCAATCAGAAACAGCAACAGAACTTGTGTGAATGGAGCTAGTGGGATATAAAACAAAATCAGCAAGCTACAAAGAGTACAAGAAAGGTTGCACAAGGATTTACAAGTTCAAAACAGATTAATATGAAAATAGTGATGAAAACTTCAAAAATCATCCACCCTACTTTTTAAGCAATCCAATCTAGAAGGGCAGTTACTCTGAAGGACAAGTATAAATTTATATGAACCTCACAACTTGATATTTGGTAGATATTTGATATGGGTAGAGGATGGACAGGATAACAATGCGTTCAAAATATATATAACTAAATGAATCGTCAACTTCAAGTGGGACATGTCAGTATTAAGATTGTTGTGAAGTATAGATTCTACAAAGGATGTGACTCAATATATTGCTATCTCTAGTTATTCACATAGATAGCCAATTCACTTTTACAATCTTAGGACAACAACATCATGATCAATAACAAGACAAGAGTTAATGAGTTCAATCTGTGGTTAATGCCAGGATTTTCCTTTCAGGGCAAGCAAACACCATTGGATATTAAAAAAATGAAGAAGTTTGATAAAGCCATATGAGAAATGATGAATCAAGAAAACAAATAGTAGCAGATATACGTGGAAAAGGAAAGAGAAAGTTGAAGCTAATGGAGCAGAAAAAAACACTAAATTTTGTCTAAGGAGGAAATTACAAATTCAAAATTTTGAGCATGTTCTTTCAGAAAATTAAATTTTGGTGCATAAAAATTAACCTTTGCAAGTTTGCAGTACTGATCAATTTAGAAACCACAAGAAGAAGAAGAAGAAGAAGAAGAAGAAAAAAAACTAGAAGCACATAAACCTAGAAATCAATTAAATTATCTCCCTCTCTAAGCATGTAAAATGGACATTTGTATATAGAGCTCCCATATTGCTGTACACTGACTCTACCCATAAATGACAAAACAGATGTATTGTTGGTCTCACCTATAAAAAATGAAAAAAGAAATAATGGATCGATGATTGATGTGAGCATTTCATAAAGCAACTGGTAATGTGACCCTACTACTCCCACAATGTTTGTTTTTCTTCTGCATAATCAATTCAATACATGTCACTTTCAATATTGACATCAAAGTAAATACATTGAAATTAAATATACATAACAGATTACTTGTGATGAAAAGACTCAGCAACTACCTAAACCACCATTAACATTGAAAAGTAAATACATTGAATACATATAAGAAAAATACTAAAATAAACATACATAAACATACAAGTAAACACTATAAAATGTAGACCAAGAAAAAGGATAAAAAAATTAGAAGAAATTAAGTTGAGGAGAATTTAACCAATGGCTTCAGAAGGTTAATTATGCACCTTTTTTTATAATAATTTGCAGGAAAACGATTGAGACACGTTTCCAAATATCAACATCTTAACCATGGTTGGCAGCAACCGACAAAATAGAAAGAAAAAAAAATGATATAGTACTAAATTAATACAAGAAAAATAAATAATACTGAATGGGCTGTCAAATCGACTCCTTTATTGTATTTATTTGTATATGTATACGGCACTACAGAGCTGTAGAAACAGATTCAAATAAATAAAAAACAACAGAGAGCAGAACATTATTAAATATTATAATTTAATAAAAATAGGACACCTTCTGTTCTAGCCAAAAAGAAATCTGCAGATAACCAAAAACAATGTTTTCCCTTTAAGTGCAAGTTTTATAGTTAAATACACATGAAAAGTATTAATTTACGGATCGAATGGTTCGCGTATCGATCACCAATATGAGGTGTGGCAGTGACGATCGTAATTTTACGTCATAAACCTTAGATCTTTGATTCTCCATATAAAAGGGAGGACTTCCGGAAAAATATGTACATATAAAAATCGGTGAACAGACAATGGCAAAAAAATTAAAAAGTGGTAACGATGATAATCATAGAGGCTTACCGGAGACTGGAGTCGCCGGAAATGCAGTTTATAAGTAGAGCCAAAAACTCAGGTGAGCATTAGAGAAAAGAAGAAAGGGGATGGGTGATGATGAAGCAATCAGCTTTGTTGCAGAAAACCCTAAAACTCGAGAAACGCAAAATGCGAGAAATAACAGAAAGGAGAGGAAAAGAAGGAAGGAAACGAAGGCGATGAGGTCGCTATTTATAGAGAGCAAGCTGATTTGATGATACGAAATGACGTGCTTTACAAGGCAAACCCACTCCGGTTGTTGAATTAGGAAACAATCTAATTTTACCACTTTCCCCCAATTTTTATATCCCCCATTAAATTCAACATACCATTACATTTACCAGTATTGTTTTTTCTTTTCTTTTTTTACTAAAATCAAATTTATGTTTTGTGTTTATTGGCTGGATTGACATAACTGGTGCCAGTAGTACGACGGACACGTGTAAGTTGAGATGGGCAAGGAGGGACAGCTGTGGAGTTATAAGGCTGATGTGGCCACGTGTCAGCCTGGGCCCGCCTAGGACGGATTTGGCGCTAGCGTCCCTTTCCTGCACATCTGGCGGTCGTCGGTGCCGGAAAAATGGAAAACATCTTTTCCATTTACTATTTCGAATGAATCAGAAAAATGGAAAAATTAAAACAGGAGACGGCGCAATGCACACGTGGCAAACTACGAAGCGGGAGGGTGTCACGTGAGAAGGATGGGGTGGCAGTAGCTGTAGCTGTAGCGCCGGGAAAGTGGTTCAGCTCTGCCTCTGCTGTGCTGCTTTGGGATGGATCTCGTGCGTCAAGTCCCGTGGCGCGTGAATCCAGCTGGCGATTCCATTTTGGTCAGTAATAAAATCTTTGAATTGGTAAATGGATGAAATTATGGAACAGTTTTATACATAAATAATAAAAAAAGAAGAGAAGTGGGGTCCATGCAGAACAGTTGTTCTACTTTTCGGTGATCACGAATCGAATCTTCTACTGAATTCATGAGCTATCTGTGGGTCCAACCTAACGCTCGAGTATGTAATTCACGTACTCTCTTGATATCCTCTCCCTCATGATTTAAATCCAATATTTAAACCACATTTTTAATTACCAACTACTCGTAGATACTACTGCTACTATATTTGTATAGAGATAAAGGTCAAATTGGTACACTTGAAAGTTTCAATTGTTCACTTTGGTACGCAAAAA